>CALYBW010000237.1:12500-33020 GCA_944452665.1 Stenoptilia bipunctidactyla | reverse complement strand
CTGGAAATACATTGGATTTGGGTGAACCAACAAATGAATTAGATAGAATAGCACAAAAACACGACATAAAAATACGCAGAAGTAGAAAACGAATACAAAGAAAAATTTTCAAGCGGACAGTTTGAAGAGAAAACAATCAATGAATGGGCGACAAATGAAATAAAAAAAGCTGATGAAGAATTTCTAAAAGAGGTATATAGTTACAACCCAACATCAAAATACGATAATTTCGCAAAAGAAGCAGCGCTTTTAGGAATAGGAACAAAATATCTTGGAGAAAGAGTACTAGGAAGAATATATCCAAGATTTAGAGCAGGAGAATACAGAAAATATAAAGGTATGGCAACTGATTCAAATCATTCGGCATTATTGCCATCCATTATAACAACAGGTATTGATAATGGTATGCAAAAACAAAGTTATCACTTTAAAAAAATGTTCAATTTCCATATTAAAAGCAGTCTGTGCACTTATAATAAGGATGAACCGTCAACAGAGTCGTCAAACGGAAAAGTATGCATAAAAAACTTTCATACACACTATTCCATGGCATAAAATATTCATGTATTTAACTCATAAAGAGTACAATGACATGACAGAAGGATCACATACAGCATGTGTGAAAAATGTAAAAATTAAAATATATAACTTGGGAAATAGAACACCATTTGTAGCATCATCGGGATCGGTACAATACGCAAATGCTAATTCACAAACAACAATAGGAATATGGGAAGATATGGGAAGACATGGTATGATAAAAATGGGCGAAAATATAACTCCAAAAATTTTATATGGAAACGAATTGGCAGCATTAGGAGTAAACAGTCAATTTCGCCAAATAGCAGGAGAATCGCAAAGCGCAGCATGTCAAGGCAAATTTGTAGACAACAGAATGGAATATTGGTATCACAATGGCATATATGATTTAGAATCGGGCGAACTTAAAAAAGAGAGTATTGAAAAACATTCATACTTACCAGGTCTAATTGCTAGTGCAAAAATATATTACAATGCTACAAATTCTATTGGTTTAATTTATGAAAAATCACACGTACCAAGAGATGGAACATTTCACTTAAAAAATAATGCATGGAGATTCCTTAAATATGATTACTTAAAATCATCGAATCAGGTGTATAATGTAATCTTAAGAGATGGATTTCAATCTGACGTAAGTCACTCCATAGCTTGTCCTATTACGTATGAAAATGCAACGATTGACAATTACTTATACAGTAACTGGATAAATACACCAGCAATGGAATACGCACCTCCAATTGGTATAGGAATATTACCATTATTAAGTTCGGATGGAAATCATGAAAATAGTATTCTAAACATATTAGTAGAAACAGAAATTGAAATTGAAACTTTATCACATGGTCAAAATATATTATACGGCGCTATGAGGAATCCTCAACCAAATCCCTTAGTAATGGGCTACATGATCACAGATCATAAAGCGTCGGAAATTATTGTTGGACACCAACCAATTACTTCAGTTACAAATAATCCCATAGAACAGGAAACGGAACCAATAACTCAAGAAGTAGATATTCCTAGACCTAGAAGACACGCAGAAGGAGGTGAAAGTTATGACCATTCAAAATTAGAACATGAATTACAAAACTTAATACGTAAAACACAAGAAGAAGAAAAATCTATAAAATCACTGACCGATCAGCAAAGAAAAGATGAAACATTAATGAACAGATATAAATCTAACGTGGATGAACTACATAAAAATATAAGAGATATTGAAGCTAAATATAAAAAACTTTCAGAGCAAAAAAAAGCAAGTACGAGTACAACAACTAGTAGTACTTCAACACATATTGTATATCCAGAAGAATTACCGCTTATAGAACCGGCGCAGCATCATAGTCAACCATCGCAACCGAAACCACCTCAACAACAACAACAAACATCAGCAGCAAAAAGGGGTAGATTTCAATAAAATAAAAATGTTATAATAATCATTTATTAAAATATAAGTATATAATAAAAAATTGTTGTTTCATTTACTCACATATTAGGAGACGGCGAAGAATAGGGTGGAGGTGGACTATAAGTTCCAACGGTATTATTGAAAGGCATGTTGAAAAAATACTCTTCAGTAGTATCTGATAACTCTTCCAAATCGTTAAAAGAAGCTTGTTGCACAGTAGTAGGTACAGGCTGCATTCCACGTCCCAAACCAGTACGACCAATCAGAGGAAAGCCCGAAGGAATACTGCAACAAAATTAAACATGTTAAAACAAGTCAAACCACAATGATATTATACCAATAAAAATTCCCAGACGTTCCAAAAATAGAATACGGCGGCGGAGACGCGTTATGAATAATTAATGACTTGCAGCTGCGGCCGGAATGTGCATGACGCCATCGACCGTGAGAACATTTAACCGTCGTTTCGAAAGTACCACCGATAAACTTGGCTAGGTAGTTAGGTAGGTTATGTATGTGGAATTTAAATTCAAAAAAGCGTGGGAAAATTTAACGGCCGTTTCGAAACCCCCACCGATAAACTTGGCTAGGTAGTTAGGTAGGTTAGGTTAGGTTAGGTTAGGTGAGATTAGGTTAATAATAGAAATTTGGAAATTTTTTTTTAAAATGAGGTTACGCGAGGTAAGATGAGGTTGTATGAGGTTTAAAAAAAATATGCGGACGCAGTCCGCTGGGGGGGGGCTCCCAGAGCATAACACGGTAAAAATATTGAAAATCGAACAAGGGGTTCAAAAGTTATAGCGAAAATAGTATTTACGAAGTACAACGAAAGTTGATTCACGTCAATTTACAAATGTGCCTTTATATCACTGAAAGGGCGAATGCTTTTGAATTTTGTATGGAATTTTTCTATTGAAATTTTTATGTTTTTTTTTTATTTGAGATTCGAATAGAGCTCACCGAGAGGATTCCAAAGGTATATATTGAGGGTAGTTTTTGGGGGTTGAAAGGGGATGAAATTTTTTTTTTTTCTGAAAATGATGAGGAACGATAAATTAATGGTTTTGAGAGTAATTTGGGTTAGGTTAGGTTAGGTTAAGGGTAATTAGGTTAAGGGTGGTTAGGTTGGGTTGGGTTGGGTTAGGTTAGGTTAGGTTAACACTACTACTACTACGTAGTGTTAAATTGACGTGAATCAACTTTCGTTGTACTTCGTAAATACTATTTTCGCTATAACTTTTGAACCCCTTGTTCGATTTTCAATATTTTTACCGTGTTATGCTCTGGGAGCCCCCCCCCAGGGGACTGCGTCCGCATATTTTTTTTAAACCTCATACAACCTCATCTTACCTCGCGTAACCTCATTTTAAAAAAAAATTTCCAAATTTCTATTATTAACCTAATCTCACCTAACCTAACCTAACCTAACCTACCTAACTACCTAGCCAAGTTTATCGGTGGGGGTTTCGAAACGGCCGTTAAATTTTCCCACGCTTTTTTGAATTTAAATTCCACATACATAACCTACCTAACTACCTAGCCAAGTTTATCGGTGGTACTTTCGAAACGACGGTTAAATGTTCTCACGGTCGATGGCGTCATGCACATTCCGGCCGCAGCTGCAAGTCATTAATTATTCATAACGCGTCTCCGCCGCCGTATTCTATTTTTGGAACGTCTGGGAATTTTTATTGGTATAATATCATTGTGGTTTGACTTGTTTTAACATGTTTAATTTTGTTGCAGTATTCCTTCGGGCTTTCCTCTGATTGGTCGTACTGGTTTGGGACGTGGAATGCAGCCTGTACCTACTACTGTGCAACAAGCTTCTTTTAACGATTTGGAAGAGTTATCAGATACTACTGAAGAGTATTTTTTCAACATGCCTTTCAATAATACCGTTGGAACTTATAGTCCACCTCCACCCTATTCTTCGCCGTCTCCTAATATGTGAGTAAATGAAACAACAATTTTTTATTATATACTTATATTTTAATAAATGATTATTATAACATTTTTATTTTATTGAAATCTACCCCTTTTTGCTGCTGATGTTTGTTGTTGTTGTTGAGGTGGTTTCGGTTGCGATGGTTGACTATGATGCTGCGCCGGTTCTATAAGCGGTAATTCTTCTGGATATACAATATGTGTTGAAGTACTACTAGTTGTTGTACTCGTACTTGCTTTTTTTTGCTCTGAAAGTTTTTTATATTTAGCTTCAATATCTCTTATATTTTTATGTAGTTCATCCACGTTAGATTTATATCTGTTCATTAATGTTTCATCTTTTCTTTGCTGATCGGTCAGTGATTTTATAGATTTTTCTTCTTCTTGTGTTTTACGTATTAAGTTTTGTAATTCATGTTCTAATTTTGAATGGTCATAACTTTCACCTCCTTCTGCGTGTCTTCTAGGTCTAGGAATATCTACTTCTTGAGTTATTGGTTCCGTTTCCTGTTCTATGGGATTATTTGTAACTGAAGTAATTGGTTGGTGTCCAACAATAATTTCCGACGCTTTATGATCTGTGATCATGTAGCCCATTACTAAGGGATTTGGTTGAGGATTCCTCATAGCGCCGTATAATATATTTTGACCATGTGATAAAGTTTCAATTTCAATTTCTGTTTCTACTAATATGTTTAGAATACTATTTTCATGATTTCCATCCGAACTTAATAATGGTAATATTCCTATACCAATTGGAGGTGCGTATTCCATTGCTGGTGTATTTATCCAGTTACTGTATAAGTAATTGTCAATCGTTGCATTTTCATACGTAATAGGACAAGCTATGGAGTGACTTACGTCAGATTGAAATCCATCTCTTAAGATTACATTATACACCTGATTCGATGATTTTAAGTAATCATATTTAAGGAATCTCCATGCATTATTTTTTAAGTGAAATGTTCCATCTCTTGGTACGTGTGATTTTTCATAAATTAAACCAATAGAATTTGTAGCATTGTAATATATTTTTGCACTAGCAATTAGACCTGGTAAGTATGAATGTTTTTCAATACTCTCTTTTTTAAGTTCGCCCGATTCTAAATCATATATGCCATTGTGATACCAATATTCCATTCTGTTGTCTACAAATTTGCCTTGACATGCTGCGCTTTGCGATTCTCCTGCTATTTGGCGAAATTGACTGTTTACTCCTAATGCTGCCAATTCGTTTCCATATAAAATTTTTGGAGTTATATTTTCGCCCATTTTTATCATACCATGTCTTCCCATATCTTCCCATATTCCTATTGTTGTTTGTGAATTAGCATTTGCGTATTGTACCGATCCCGATGATGCTACAAATGGTGTTCTATTTCCCAAGTTATATATTTTAATTTTTACATTTTTCACACATGCTGTATGTGATCCTTCTGTCATGTCATTGTACTCTTTATGAGTTAAATACATGAATATTTTATGCCATGGAATAGTGTGTATGAAAGTTTTTATGCATACTTTTCCGTTTGACGACTCTGTTGACGGTTCATCCTTATTATAAGTGCACAGACTGCTTTTAATATGGAAATTGAACATTTTTTTAAAGTGATAACTTTGTTTTTGCATACCATTATCAATACCTGTTGTTATAATGGATGGCAATAATGCCGAATGATTTGAATCAGTTGCCATACCTTTATATTTTCTGTATTCTCCTGCTCTAAATCTTGGATATATTCTTCCTAGTACTCTTTCTCCAAGATATTTTGTTCCTATTCCTAAAAGCGCTGCTTCTTTTGCGAAATTATCGTATTTTGATGTTGGGTTGTAACTATATACCTCTTTTAGAAATTCTTCATCAGCTTTTTTTATTTCATTTGTCGCCCATTCATTGATTGTTTTCTCTTCAAACTGTCCGCTTGAAAATTTTTCTTTGTATTCGTTTTCTACTTCTGCGTATTTTATGTCGTGTTTTTGTGCTATTCTATCTAATTCATTTGTTGGTTCACCCAAATCCAATGTATTTCCAGGTCCTAGGTATTTGTATCCTGGTAAAGTGTATCCTTTACTTGTACTTGGTTGTTCTCCGCCGTCTTCAGACATACTGATGTTTTTTTAATGATGATCTTATTATATAGTGGTAATGAAAGAGACAACAATATAGGAGTAAATATGTTTATTAAAAAAAAAGGAATATAAAATTAACTTAATCACTAGGTGGCCAGATATGATCTTTCCAAAATGCTTCCCATATGAAAGGATTTAGTTCGAATCTCTCTGTATGTTTTCTAAAACAATATTGTATTGTTCTTTTTTCAACTGCGTCTTGTGCATCTGGTACCGTCAGATAACAGGTTAACGGGTAATTCGAAGCCGTGTATAATACACAATTTTCTATTAAATGTTTCTTTTTGAATTTTACGTCCGTTGGCATTGATTGTCCTGCTGCTAGTAACTTCCATTGCTCGAACTGGTTATCCGTTAATTTGCATTCATCCATGAATACTGCATTTTTATGTACTAAGTCTGCAAAATTGAATGATGATGTTGGTGCCAGTCCTGTTAATCTTGTGACGTTGAAGTGAAGATCTGACAGACTTTCCATTATCATAGTTTTTCCCGTGTTGGGCGGTCCAAAAAAAAATAGATTATTTTTTTTGGAATTGTTTTGGTAGAAATGATTTTTTGTGTCCATTGCAAAATTCACTGTTGGTATATTATTTTTATATAATATATTTTCCAAATTTCTTACTCCTGACATTACAAATTCTGGTGAGTTTGCGTCGGGGTTAAGTTGTAAGTGGTATTCTTTTGCTCTGTGCATTCTTTGTCCTGGTGTCTCCTGAAATACCAGAATACTGGCAATACGTATAGCTTTTTCAAGTCGTTCATCGAATCCTCTTTGGAATTGAAGGGCAACCCCTTCAACCGACTTTGAAAGTACTCTCTGAGCGGTTCCTTCGTCAAAAGCCTGGTTCTTACATAAGAGAAGCACCAGGTTGACATTTTCCTGTGCAAGTCGTAGAGTATTGGCAGAAAGTCTGCTTCCTGACGTGCCAGGAATTGCTGTCTGTTCATTTCTATTTCCATGTTGTCCGATCTCACACTGATCAGGTGGTTCATTCCCTCCGGCTGGATGTATACTTTCGTCGGGTATAACAGCGTTTTGATCCATTCGTCTGATAACACTGTCTCGTGTTGGGCTTTGTATTCGAAGTAAATCACCTCTCCTTTCGGTATCATCATTACTAGTTTCCGAGTTTTGCTTAGGATCAACTCCCATCGAATGAGCGACGCATTGTGCCATTCGTTTATCGCCGTCTGTGAGAATATATTTAAGTCTTTGACGATCAGGGCCGGTACTAAGGTACTGCATAAGACACTCAATACATGACACTTGAGTACATTTATACTCTTCGGCTCTAATAGCTTTGCCAAGTTTGCTATTATGCCCCCAGTTCTTGGCTGTAGAGATGTAAATGAGGTGGTAATGCACTTTTCTTGTATTGAGATGCTTGACGATGACTTTCCAAGGAGAAGTCCGAATTGCTCCTGTGTTATATTTTCTCTTCCCCAAGCTGCAATCCAATTGGCTGCTGTATTCATATCGGATCTGGTCTTCCTCTTCTTGTTCGCCTCTTGACAGTCTGGCCAGGAAGTTGGCAATCTCCTCTTCACTTGTAGGTGTTGTCTGAGATCTTGATGGGGAGTTGTTGACAGGGGTGCTTCGTCTTCCTCTTCTTCCTCTGATACAGAGATTGTTGGGAGACCTGACTCTTGGTTCTCCTCCGGCGGGGTCAATAGTGTCTCTTCCAGATTCACTTGATGATGATTCTGAGATTCCTGTTCCATTTTGAATATATTTTTCGATTTCAACCGATGTTATAATGTGGAAAATTGAATACATACTGAAGTGATGTGTGCTCTGTCTTGGTTTATATGCGCTTTTATACTAAATTCTTAATAATAATAATGGTGTCAACGGTCGTTTTATTGCAACATGTCGCGACATGCTGTCGGGGTCGTTCGCCTCGCTGCGCTCGGCCTTATAAAAAAACACTCTAGGGTCGATACAATTCGCTGTCGTGGTTAAGGGTTGTGCTAAATCCTTTTAAAAAACCTCCACCGCTTCTTGGCTAGGTAGGTAGCTCTGTGTAGGTATTATGACGTCATCATTAAAAACCTTCACCGCTTCTTGGCTAGGTAGGTAGCTCTGTGTAGTTAAAAAATTATGACGTCATCAATTGACGTTATAATAACGTAGTAGTAGTAGTGTTAACCTAACCTAACCTAACCCAACCCAACCCAACCTAACCACCCTTAACCTAATTACCCTTAACCTAACCTAACCTAACCCAAATTACTCTCAAAACCATTAATTTATCGTTCCTCATCATTTTCAGAAAAAAAAAAATTTCATCCCCTTTCAACCCCCAAAAACTACCCTCAATATATACCTTTGGAATCCTCTCGGTGAGCTCTATTCGAATCTCAAATAAAAAAAAAACATAAAAATTTCAATAGAAAAATTCCATACAAAATTCAAAAGCATTCGCCCTTTCAGTGATATAAAGGCACATTTGTAAATTGACGTGAATCAACTTTCGTTGTACTTCGTAAATACTATTTTCGCTATAACTTTTGAACCCCTTGTTCGATTTTCAATATTTTTACCGTGTTATGCTCTGGGAGCCCCCCCCCAGCGGACTGCGTCCGCATATTTTTTTTAAACCTCATACAACCTCATCTTACCTCGCGTAACCTCATTTTAAAAAAAAATTTCCAAATTTCTATTATTAACCTAATCTCACCTAACCTAACCTAACCTAACCTACCTAACTACCTAGCCAAGTTTGAAAAGGAAGGTGAGATTAGGTTAATAATAGAAATTTGGAAATTTTTTTTTAAAATGAGGTTACGCGAGGTAAGATGAGGTTGTATGAGGTTTAAAAAAAATATGCGGACGCAGTCCGCTGGGGGGGGGCTCCCAGAGCATAACACGGTAAAAATATTGAAAATCGAACAAGGGGTTCAAAAGTTATAGCGAAAATAGTATTTACGAAGTACAACGAAAGTTGATTCACGTCAATTTACAAATGTGCCTTTATATCACTGAAAGGGCGTGCTTTTGAATTTTGTATGGAATTTTTCTATTGAAATTTTTATGTTTTTTTTTTATTTGAGATTCGAATAGAGCTCACCGAGAGGATTCCAAAGGTATATATTGAGGGTAGTTTTTGGGGGTTGAAAGGGGATGAAATTTTTTTTTTTCTGAAAATGATGAGGAACGATAAATTAATGGTTTTGAGAGTAATTTGGGTTAGGTTAGGTTAGGTTAAGGGTAATTAGGTTAAGGGTGGTTAGGTTGGGTTGGGTTGGGTTAGGTTAGGTTAGGTTAACACTACTACTACTACGTTATTATAACGTCAATTGATGACGTCATAATTTTTTAACTACACAGAGCTACCTACCTAGCCAAGAAGCGGTGAAGTTTTTAATGATGACGTCATAATACCTACACAGAGCTACCTACCTAGCCAAGAAGCGGTGGAGGTTTTTTAAAAGGATTTAGCACAACCCTTAACCACGACAGCGAATTGTATCGACCCTAGAGTGTTTTTTTATAAGGCCGAGCGCAGCGAGGCGAACGACCCCGACAGCATGTCGCGACATGTTGCAATAAAACGACCGTTGACACCATTATTATTATTAAGAATTTAGTATAAAAGCGCATATAAACCAAGACAGAGCACACATCACTTCAGTATGTATTCAATTTTCCACATTATAACATCGGTTGAAATCGAAAAATATATTCAAAATGGAACAGGAATCTCAGAATCATCATCAAGTGAATCTGGAAGAGACACTATTGACCCCGCCGGAGGAGAACCAAGAGTCAGGTCTCCCAACAATCTCTGTATCAGAGGAAGAAGAGGAAGACGAAGCACCCCTGTCAACAACTCCCCATCAAGATCTCAGACAACACCTACAAGTGAAGAGGAGATTGCCAACTTCCTGGCCAGACTGTCAAGAGGCGAACAAGAAGAGGAAGACCAGATCCGATATGAATACAGCAGCCAATTGGATTGCAGCTTGGGGAAGAGAAAATAAAACACAGGAGCAATTCGGACTTCTCCTTGGAAAGTCATCGTCAAGCATCTCAATACAAGAAAAGTGCATTACCACCTCATTTACATCTCTACAGCCAAGAACTGGGGCATAATAGCAAACTTGGCAAAGCTATTAGAGCCGAAGAGTATAAATGTACTCAAGTGTCATGTATTGAGTGTCTTATGCAGTACCTTAGTACCGGCCCTGATCGTCAAAGACTTAAATATATTCTCACAGACGGCGATAAACGAATGGCACAATGCGTCGCTCATTCGATGGGAGTTGATCCTAAGCAAAACTCGGAAACTAGTAATGATGATACCGAAAGGAGAGGTGATTTACTTCGAATACAAAGCCCAACACGAGACAGTGTTATCAGACGAATGGATCAAAACGCTGTTATACCCGACGAAAGTATACATCCAGCCGGAGGAATGAACCACCTGATCAGTGTGAGATCGGACAACATGGAAATAGAAATGAACAGACAGCAATTCCTGGCACGTCAGGAAGCAGACTTTCTGCCAATACTCTACGACTTGCACAGGAAAATGTCAACCTGGTGCTTCTCTTATGTAAGAACCAGGCTTTTGACGAAGGAACCGCTCAGAGAGTACTTTCAAAGTCGGTTGAAGGGGTTGCCCTTCAATTCCAAAGAGGATTCGATGAACGACTTGAAAAGCTATACGTATTGCCAGTATTCTGGTATTTCAGGAGACACCAGGACAAAGAATGCACAGAGCAAAAGAATACCACTTACAACTTAACCCCGACGCAAACTCACCAGAATTTGTAATGTCAGGAGTAAGAAATTTGGAAAATATTTATATAAAAATAATATACCAACAGTGAATTTTGCAATGGACACAAAAAATCATTTCTACCAAAACAATTCCAAAAAAAATAATCTATTTTTTTTTGGACCGCCCAACACGGGAAAAACTATGATAATGGAAAGTCTGTCAGATCTTCACTTCAACGTCACAAGATTACAGGACTGGCACCAACATCATCATTCAATTTTGCAGACTTAGTACATAAAAATGCAGTATTCATGGATGAATGCAAATTAACGGATAACCAGTTCGAGCAATGGAAGTTACTAGCAGCAGGACAATCAATGCCAACGGACGTAAAATTCAAAAAGAAACATTTAATAGAAAATTGTGTATTATACACGGCTTCGAATTACCCGTTAACCTGTTATCTGACGGTACCAGATGCACAAGACGCAGTTGAAAAAAGAACAATACAATATTGTTTTAGAAAACATACAGAGAGATTCGAACTAAATCCTTTCATATGGGAAGCATTTTGGAAAGATCATATCTGGCCACCTAGTGATTAAGTTAATTTTATATTCCTTTTTTTTAATAAACATATTTACTCCTATATTGTTGTCTCTTTCATTACCACTATATAATAAGATCATCATTAAAAAAACATCAGTATGTCTGAAGACGGCGGAGAACAACCAAGTACAAGTAAAGGATACACTTTACCAGGATACAAATACCTAGGACCTGGAAATACATTGGATTTGGGTGAACCAACAAATGAATTTAGATAGAATAGCACAAAAACACGACATAAAAATACGCAGAAGTAGAAAACGAATACAAAGAAAAATTTTCAAGCGGACAGTTTGAAGAGAAAACAATCAATGAATGGGCGACAAATGAAATAAAAAAAGCTGATGAAGAATTTCTAAAAGAGGTATATAGTTACAACCCAACATCAAAATACGATAATTTCGCAAAAGAAGCAGCGCTTTTAGGAATAGGAACAAAATATCTTGGAGAAAGAGTACTAGGAAGAATATATCCAAGATTTAGAGCAGGAGAATACAGAAAATATAAAGGTATGGCAACTGATTCAAATCATTCGGCATTATTGCCATCCATTATAACAACAGGTATTGATAATGGTATGCAAAAACAAAGTTATCACTTTAAAAAATGTTCAATTTCCATATTAAAAGCAGTCTGTGCACTTATAATAAGGATGAACCGTCAACAGAGTCGTCAAACGGAAAAGTATGCATAAAAACTTTCATACACACTATTCCATGGCATAAAATATTCATGTATTTAACTCATAAAGAGTACAATGACATGACAGAAGGATCACATACAGCATGTGTGAAAAATGTAAAAATTAAAATATATAACTTGGGAAATAGAACACCATTTGTAGCATCATCGGGATCGGTACAATACGCAAATGCTAATTCACAAACAACAATAGGAATATGGGAAGATATGGGAAGACATGGTATGATAAAAATGGGCGAAAATATAACTCCAAAAATTTTATATGGAAACGAATTGGCAGCATTAGGAGTAAACAGTCAATTTCGCCAAATAGCAGGAGAATCGCAAAGCGCAGCATGTCAAGGCAAATTTGTAGACAACAGAATGGAATATTGGTATCACAATGGCATATATGATTTAGAATCGGGCGAACTTAAAAAAGAGAGTATTGAAAAACATTCATACTTACCAGGTCTAATTGCTAGTGCAAAAATATATTACAATGCTACAAATTCTATTGGTTTAATTTATGAAAAATCACACGTACCAAGAGATGGAACATTTCACTTAAAAAATAATGCATGGAGATTCCTTAAATATGATTACTTAAAATCATCGAATCAGGTGTATAATGTAATCTTAAGAGATGGATTTCAATCTGACGTAAGTCACTCCATAGCTTGTCCTATTACGTATGAAAATGCAACGATTGACAATTACTTATACAGTAACTGGATAAATACACCAGCAATGGAATACGCACCTCCAATTGGTATAGGAATATTACCATTATTAAGTTCGGATGGAAATCATGAAAATAGTATTCTAAACATATTAGTAGAAACAGAAATTGAAATTGAAACTTTATCACATGGTCAAAATATATTATACGGCGCTATGAGGAATCCTCAACCAAATCCCTTAGTAATGGGCTACATGATCACAGATCATAAAGCGTCGGAAATTATTGTTGGACACCAACCAATTACTTCAGTTACAAATAATCCCATAGAACAGGAAACGGAACCAATAACTCAAGAAGTAGATATTCCTAGACCTAGAAGACACGCAGAAGGAGGTGAAAGTTATGACCATTCAAAATTAGAACATGAATTACAAAACTTAATACGTAAAACACAAGAACAAGAAGAAGAAAAATCTATAAAATCACTGACCGATCAGCAAAGAAAAGATGAAACATTAATGAACAGATATAAATCTAACGTGGATGAACTACATAAAAATATAAGAGATATTGAAGCTAAATATAAAAAACTTTCAGAGCAAAAAAAAGCAAGTACGAGTACAACAACTAGTAGTACTTCAACACATATTGTATATCCAGAAGAATTACCGCTTATAGAACCGGCGCAGCATCATAGTCAACCATCGCAACCGAAACCACCTCAACAACAACAACAAACATCAGCAGCAAAAAGGGGTAGATTTCAATAAAATAAAAATGTTATAATAATCATTTATTAAAATATAAGTATATAATAAAAAATTGTTGTTTCATTTACTCACATATTAGGAGACGGCGAAGAATAGGGTGGAGGTGGACTATAAGTTCCAACGGTATTATTGAAAGGCATGTTGAAAAAATACTCTTCAGTAGTATCTGATAACTCTTCCAAATCGTTAAAAGAAGCTTGTTGCACAGTAGTAGGTACAGGCTGCATTCCACGTCCCAAACCAGTACGACCAATCAGAGGAAAGCCCGAAGGAATACTGCAACAAAATTAAACATGTTAAAACAAGTCAAACCACAATGATATTATACCAATAAAAATTCCCAGACGTTCCAAAAATAGAATACGGCGGCGGAGACGCGTTATGAATAATTAATGACTTGCAGCTGCGGCCGGAATGTGCATGACGCCATCGACCGTGAGAACATTTAACCGTCGTTTCGAAAGTACCACCGATAAACTTGGCTAGGTAGTTAGGTAGGTTATGTATGTGGAATTTAAATTCAAAAAAGCGTGGGAAAATTTAACGGCCGTTTCGAAACCCCCACCGATAAACTTGGCTAGGTAGTTAGGTAGGTTAGGTTAGGTTAGGTTAGGTGAGATTAGGTTAATAATAGAAATTTGGAAATTTTTTTTTAAAATGAGGTTACGCGAGGTAAGATGAGGTTGTATGAGGTTTAAAAAAAATATGCGGACGCAGTCCGCTGGGGGGGGGCTCCCAGAGCATAACACGGTAAAAATATTGAAAATCGAACAAGGGGTTCAAAAGTTATAGCGAAAATAGTATTTACGAAGTACAACGAAAGTTGATTCACGTCAATTTACAAATGTGCCTTTATATCACTGAAAGGGCGTGCTTTTGAATTTTGTATGGAATTTTTCTATTGAAATTTTTATGTTTTTTTTTTATTTGAGATTCGAATAGAGCTCACCGAGAGGATTCCAAAGGTATATATTGAGGGTAGTTTTTGGGGGTTGAAAGGGGATGAAATTTTTTTTTTTCTGAAAATGATGAGGAACGATAAATTAATGGTTTTGAGAGTAATTTGGGTTAGGTTAGGTTAGGTTAAGGGTAATTAGGTTAAGGGTGGTTAGGTTGGGTTGGTTAGGTTAGGTTAGGTTAGGTTAGGTTAGGTTAGGTTAGGTTAGGTTAGGTTAGGTTAGGTTAGGTTAGGTTAGGTTAGGTTAGGTTAGGTTAGGTTAGGTTAGGTTAGGTTAGGTTAGGTTAGGTTAGGTTAGGTTAGGTTAGGTTTAACTACTTGGCTAGGTAGTTAGGTAGGTTAGGTTAGGTTAGGTTAGGTGAGATTAGGTTAATAATAGAAATTTGGAAATTTTTTTTTAAAATGAGGTTACGCGAGGTAAGATGAGGTTGTATGAGGTTTAAAAAAAATATGCGGACGCAGTCCGCTGGGGGGGGGCTCCCAGAGCATAACACGGTAAAAATATTGAAAATCGAACAAGGGGTTCAAAAGTTATAGCGAAAATAGTATTTACGAAGTACAACGAAAGTTGATTCACGTCAATTTACAAATGTGCCTTTATATCACTGAAAGGGCGTGCTTTTGAATTTTGTATGGAATTTTTCTATTGAAATTTTTATGTTTTTTTTTTATTTGAGATTCGAATAGAGCTCACCGAGAGGATTCCAAAGGTATATATTGAGGGTAGTTTTTGGGGGTTGAAAGGGGATGAAATTTTTTTTTTTCTGAAAATGATGAGGAACGATAAATTAATGGTTTTGAGAGTAATTTGGGTTAGGTTAGGTTAGGTTAAGGGTAATTAGGTTAAGGGTGGTTAGGTTGGGTTGGGTTGGGTTAGGTTAGGTTAGGTTAACACTACTACTACTACGTTATTATAACGTCAATTGATGACGTCATAATTTTTTAACTACACAGAGCTACCTACCTAGCCAAGAAGCGGTGAAGGTTTTTAATGATGACGTCATAATACCTACACAGAGCTACCTACCTAGCCAAGAAGCGGTGGAGGTTTTTTAAAAGGATTTAGCACAACCCTTAACCACGACAGCGAATTGTATCGACCCTAGAGTGTTTTTTTATAAGGCCGAGCGCAGCGAGGCGAACGACCCCGACAGCATGTCGCGACATGTTGCAATAAAACGACCGTTGACACCATTATTATTATTAAGAATTTAGTATAAAAGCGCATATAAACCAAGACAGAGCACACATCACTTCAGTATGTATTCAATTTTCCACATTATAACATCGGTTGAAATCGAAAAATATATTCAAAATGGAACAGGAATCTCAGAATCATCATCAAGTGAATCTGGAAGAGACACTATTGACCCCGCCGGAGGAGAACCAAGAGTCAGGTCTCCCAACAATCTCTGTATCAGAGGAAGAAGAGGAAGACGAAGCACCCCTGTCAACAACTCCCCATCAAGATCTCAGACAACACCTACAAGTGAAGAGGAGATTGCCAACTTCCTGGCCAGACTGTCAAGAGGCGAACAAGAAGAGGAAGACCAGATCCGATATGAATACAGCAGCCAATTGGATTGCAGCTTGGGGAAGAGAAAATATAACACAGGAGCAATTCGGACTTCTCCTTGGAAAGTCATCGTCAAGCATCTCAATACAAGAAAAGTGCATTACCACCTCATTTACATCTCTACAGCCAAGAACTGGGGGCATAATAGCAAACTTGGCAAAGCTATTAGAGCCGAAGAGTATAAATGTACTCAAGTGTCATGTATTGAGTGTCTTATGCAGTACCTTAGTACCGGCCCTGATCGTCAAAGACTTAAATATATTCTCACAGACGGCGATAAACGAATGGCACAATGCGTCGCTCATTCGATGGGAGTTGATCCTAAGCAAAACTCGGAAACTAGTAATGATGATACCGAAAGGAGAGGTGATTTACTTCGAATACAAAGCCCAACACGAGACAGTGTTATCAGACGAATGGATCAAAACGCTGTTATACCCGACGAAAGTATACATCCAGCCGGAGGGAATGAACCACCTGATCAGTGTGAGATCGGACAACATGGAAATAGAAATGAACAGACAGCAATTCCTGGCACGTCAGGAAGCAGACTTTCTGCCAATACTCTACGACTTGCACAGGAAAATGTCAACCTGGTGCTTCTCTTATGTAAGAACCAGGCTTTTGACGAAGGAACCGCTCAGAGAGTACTTTCAAAGTCGGTTGAAGGGGTTGCCCTTCAATTCCAAAGAGGATTCGATGAACGACTTGAAAAAGCTATACGTATTGCCAGTATTCTGGTATTTCAGGAGACACCAGGACAAAGAATGCACAGAGCAAAAGAATACCACTTACAACTTAACCCCGACGCAAACTCACCAGAATTTGTAATGTCAGGAGTAAGAAATTTGGAAAATATATTATATAAAAATAATATACCAACAGTGAATTTTGCAATGGACACAAAAAATCATTTCTACCAAAACAATTCCAAAAAAAATAATCTATTTTTTTTTGGACCGCCCAACACGGGAAAAACTATGATAATGGAAAGTCTGTCAGATCTTCACTTCAACGTCACAAGATTAACAGGACTGGCACCAACATCATCATTCAATTTTGCAGACTTAGTACATAAAAATGCAGTATTCATGGATGAATGCAAATTAACGGATAACCAGTTCGAGCAATGGAAGTTACTAGCAGCAGGACAATCAATGCCAACGGACGTAAAATTCAAAAAGAAACATTTAATAGAAAATTGTGTATTATACACGGCTTCGAATTACCCGTTAACCTGTTATCTGACGGTACCAGATGCACAAGACGCAGTTGAAAAAAGAACAATACAATATTGTTTTAGAAAACATACAGAGAGATTCGAACTAAATCCTTTCATATGGGAAGCATTTTGGAAAGATCATATCTGGCCACCTAGTGATTAAGTTAATTTTATATTCCTTTTTTTTTAATAAACATATTTACTCCTATATTGTTGTCTCTTTCATTACCACTATATAATAAGATCATCATTAAAAAAACATCAGTATGTCTGAAGACGGCGGAGAACAACCAAGTACAAGTAAAGGATACACTTTACCAGGATACAAATACCTAGGACCTGGAAATACATTGGATTTGGGTGAACCAACAAATGAATTAGATAGAATAGCACAAAAACACGACATAAAATACGCAGAAGTAGAAAACGAATACAAAGAAAAATTTTCAAGCGGACAGTTTGAAGAGAAAACAATCAATGAATGGGCGACAAATGAAATAAAAAAAGCTGATGAAGAATTTCTAAAAGAGGTATATAGTTACAACCCAACATCAAAATACGATAATTTCGCAAAAGAAGCAGCGCTTTTAGGAATAGGAACAAAATATCTTGGAGAAAGAGTACTAGGAAGAATATATCCAAGATTTAGAGCAGGAGAATACAGAAAATATAAAGGTATGGCAACTGATTCAAATCATTCGGCATTATTGCCATCCATTATAACAACAGGTATTGATAATGGTATGCAAAAACAAAGTTATCACTTTAAAAAAATGTTCAATTTCCATATTAAAAGCAGTCTGTGCACTTATAATAAGGATGAACCGTCAACAGAGTCGTCAAACGGAAAAGTATGCATAAAAACTTTCATACACACTATTCCATGGCATAAAATATTCATGTATTTAACTCATAAAGAGTACAATGACATGACAGAAGGATCACATACAGCATGTGTGAAAAATGTAAAAATTAAAATATATAACTTGGGAAATAGAACACCATTTGTAGCATCATCGGGATCGGTACAATACGCAAATGCTAATTCACAAACAACAATAGGAATATGGGAAGATATGGGAAGACATGGTATGATAAAAATGGGCGAAAATATAACTCCAAAAATTTTATATGGAAACGAATTGGCAGCATTAGGAGTAAACAGTCAATTTCGCCAAATAGCAGGAGAATCGCAAAGCGCAGCATGTCAAGGCAAATTTGTAGACAACAGAATGGAATATTGGTATCACAATGGCATATATGATTTAGAATCGGGCGAACTTAAAAAAGAGAGTATTGAAAAACATTCATACTTACCAGGTCTAATTGCTAGTGCAAAAATATATTACAATGCTACAAATTCTATTGGTTTAATTTATGAAAAATCACACGTACCAAGAGATGGAACATTTCACTTAAAAAATAATGCATGGAGATTCCTTAAATATGATTACTTAAAATCATCGAATCAGGTGTATAATGTAATCTTAAGAGATGGATTTCAATCTGACGTAAGTCACTCCATAGCTTGTCCTATTACGTATGAAAATGCAACGATTGACAATTACTTATACAGTAACTGGATAAATACACCAGCAATGGAATACGCACCTCCAATTGGTATAGGAATATTACCATTATTAAGTTCGGATGGAAATCATGAAAATAGTATTCTAAACATATTAGTAGAAACAGAAATTGAAATTGAAACTTTATCACATGGTCAAAATATATTATACGGCGCTATGAGGAATCCTCAACCAAATCCCTTAGTAATGGGCTACATGATCACAGATCATAAAGCGTCGGAAATTATTGTTGGACACCAACCAATTACTTCAGTTACAAATAATCCCATAGAACAGGAAACGGAACCAATAACTCAAGAAGTAGATATTCCTAGACCTAGAAGACACGCAGAAGGAGGTGAAAGTTATGACCATTCAAAATTAGAACATGAATTACAAAACTTAATACGTAAAACACAAGAAGAAGAAAAATCTATAAAATCACTGACCGATCAGCAAAGAAAAGATGAAACATTAATGAACAGATATAAATCTAACGTGGATGAACTACATAAAAATATAAGAGATATTGAAGCTAAATATAAAAAACTTTCAGAGCAAAAAAAAGCAAGTACGAGTACAACAACTAGTAGTACTTCAACACATATTGTATATCCAGAAGAATTACCGCTTATAGAACCGGCGCAGCATCATAGTCAACCATCGCAACCGAAACCACCTCAACAACAACAACAAACATCAGCAGCAAAAAGGGGTAGATTTCAATAAAATAAAAATGTTATAATAATCATTTATTAAAATATAAGTATATAATAAAAAATTGTTGTTTCATTTACTCACATATTAGGAGACGGCGAAGAATAGGGTGGAGGTGGACTATAAGTTCCAACGGTATTATTGAAAGGCATGTTGAAAAAATACTCTTCAGTAGTATCTGATAACTCTTCCAAATCGTTAAAAGAAGCTTGTTGCACAGTAGTAGGTACAGGCTGCATTCCACGTCCCAAACCAGTACGACCAATCAGAGGAAAGCCCGAAGGAATACTGCAACAAAATTAAACATGTTAAAACAAGTCAAACCACAATGATATTATACCAATAAAAATTCCCAGACGTTCCAAAAATAGAATACGGCGGCGGAGACGCGTTATGAATAATTAATGACTTGCAGCTGCGGCCGGAATGTGCATGACGCCATCGACCGTGAGAACATTTAACCGTCGTTTCGAAAGTACCACCGATAAACTTGGCTAGGTAGTTAGGTAGGTTATGTATGTGGAATTTAAATTCAAAAAAGCGTGGGAAAATTTAACGGCCGTTTCGAAACCCCCACCGATAAACTTGGCTAGGTAGTTAGGTAGGTTAGGTTAGGTTAGGTTAGGTGAGATTAGGTTAATAATAGAAATTTGGAAATTTTTTTTTAAAATGAGGTTACGCGAGGTAAGATGAGGTTGTATGAGGTTTAAAAAAAATATGCGGACGCAGTCCGCTGGGGGGGGGCTCCCAGAGCATAACACGGTAAAAATATTGAAAATCGAACAAGGGGTTCAAAAGTTATAGCGAAAATAGTATTTACGAAGTACAACGAAAGTTGATTCACGTCAATTTACAAATGTGCCTTTATATCACTGAAAGGGCGTGCTTTTGAATTTTGTATGGAATTTTTCTATTGAAATTTTTATGTTTTTTTTTTATTTGAGATTCGAATAGAGCTCACCGAGAGGATTCCAAA
>CALYBW010000237.1:2500-7500 GCA_944452665.1 Stenoptilia bipunctidactyla | reverse complement strand
GTTAGGTAGTTAGGTTAGGTTAGGTTAGGTTAGGTTAGGTTAGGTTAGGTTAGGTTAGGTTAGGTTAGGTTAGGTTAGGTTAGGTTAGGTTAGGTTAGGTTAGGTTAGGTTAGGTTAGGTTAGGTTAGGTTAGGTTAGGTTAGGTTAGGTTAGGTTAGGTTAGGTTAGGTTAGGTTAGGTTAGGTTGTTAGGTTAGGTTAGGTTAGGTTAGGTTAGGTTAGGTTAGGTTAGGTTAGGTTAGGTTAGGTTAGGTTAGGTTAGGTTAGGTTAGGTTAGGTTAGGTTAGGTTAGGTTAGGTTAGGTTAGGTTAGGTTAGGTTAGGTTAGGTTAGGTTAGGTTAGGTTAGGTTAGGTTAGGTTAGGTTAGGTTAGGTTAGGTTAGGTTAGGTTAGGTTAGGTTAGGTTAGGTTAGTTAGGTTAGGTTAGGTTAGGTTAGGTTAGGTTAGGTTAGGTTAGGTTAGGTTAGGTTAGGTTAGGTTAGGTTAGGTTAGGTTAGGTTAGGTTAGGTTAGGTTAGGTTAGGTTAGGTTAGGTTAGGTTAGGTTAGGTTAGGTTAGGTTAGGTTAGGTTAGGTTAGGTTAGGTTAGGTTAGGTTAGGTTAGGTTAGGTTAGGTTAGGTTAGGTTAGGTTAGGTTAGGTTAGGTTAGGTTAGGTTAGGTTAGGTTAGGTTAGTAGGTTAGGTTAGGTTAGGTTAGGTTAGTTAGGTTAGGTTAGGTTAGGTTAGGTTAGGTTAGGTTAGGTTAGGTTAGGTTAGGTTAGGTTAGGTTAGGTTAGGTTAGGTTAGGTTAGGTTAGGTTAGGTTAGGTTAGGTTAGGTTAGGTTAGGTTAGGTTAGGTTAGGTTAGGTTAGGTTAGGTTAGGTTAGGTAGGTTAGGTTAGGTTAGGTTAGGTTAGGTTAGGTTAGGTTAGGTTAGGTTAGGTTAGGTTAGTTAGGTTAGGTTAGGTTAGGTTAGGTTAGGTTAGGTTAGGTTAGGTTAGGTTAGGTTAGGTTAGGTTAGGTTAGGTTAGGTTAGGTTAGGTTAGGTTAGTTAGGTTAGGTTAGGTTAGGTTAGGTTAGGTTAGGTTAGGTTAGGTTAGGTTAGGTTAGGTTAGGTTAGGTTAGGTTAGGTTAGGTTAGGTTAGGTTAGGTTAGGTTAGGTTAGGTTAGGTTAGGTTAGGTTAGGTTAGGTTAGGTTAGGTTAGGTTAGGTTAGGTTAGGTTAGGTTAGGTTAGGTTAGGTTAGGTTAGGTTAGGTTAGGTTAGGTTAGGTTAGGTTAGTTAGGTTAGGTTAGGTTAGGTTAGGTTAGGTTAGGTTAGGTTAGGTTAGGTTAGGTTAGGTTAGGTTAGGTTAGGTTAGGTTAGGTTAGGTTAGGTTAGGTTAGGTTAGGTTAGGTTAGGTTAGGTTAGGTTAGGTTAGGTTAGGTTAGGTAGTTAGGTTAGGTTAGGTTAGGTTAGGTTAGGTTAGGTTAGGTTAGGTTAGGTTAGGTTAGGTTAGTTAGGTTAGGTTAGGTTAGGTTAGGTTAGGTTAGGTTAGGTTAGGTTAGGTTAGGTTAGGTTAGGTTAGGTTAGGTTAGGTTAGGTTAGGTTAGGTTAGGTTAGGTTAGGTTAGGTTAGGTTAGGTTAGGTTAGGTTAGGTTAGGTTAGGTTAGGTTAGGTTAGGTTAGGTTAGGTTAGGTTAGGTTAGGTTAGGTTAGGTTAGGTTAGGTTAGGTTAGGTTAGGTTAGGTTAGGTTAGGTTAGGTTAGGTTAGGTTAGGTTAGGTTAGGTTAGGTTAGGTTAGGTTAGGTTAGGTTAGGTTAGGTTAGGTTAGGTTAGGTTAGGTTAGGTTAGGTTAGGTTAGGTTAGGTTAGGTTAGGTTAGGTTAGGTTAGTTAGGTTAGGTTAGGTTAGGTTAGGTTAGGTTAGGTTAGGTTAGGTTAGGTTAGGTTAGGTTAGGTTAGGTTAGGTTAGGTTAGGTTAGGTTAGGTTAGGTTAGGTTAGGTTAGGTTAGGTTAGGTTAGGTTAGGTTAGGTTAGGTTAGGTTAGGTTAGGTTAGGTTAGGTTAGGTTAGGTTAGGTTAGGTTAGGTTAGGTTAGGTTAGGTTAGGTTAGGTTAGGTTAGGTTAGGTTAGGTTAGGTTAGGTTAGGTTAGGTTAGGTTAGGTTAGGTTAGGTTAGGTTAGGTTAGGTTAGGTTAGTTAGGTTAGGTTAGGTTAGGTTAGGTTAGGTTAGGTTAGGTTAGGTTAGGTTAGGTTAGGTTAGGTTAGGTTAGGTTAGGTTAGGTTAGGTTAGGTTAGGTTAGGTTAGGTTAGGTTAGGTTAGGTTAGGTTAGGTTAGGTTAGGTTAGGTTAGGTTAGGTTAGGTTAGGTTAGGTTAGGTTAGGTTAGGTTAGGTTAGGTTAGGTTAGGTTAGGTTAGGTTAGGTTAGGTTAGGTTAGTTAGGTTAGGTTAGGTTAGGTTAGGTTAGGTTAGGTTAGGTTAGGTTAGGTTAGGTTAGGTTAGGTTAGGTTAGGTTAGGTTAGGTTAGGTTAGGTTAGGTTAGGTTAGGTTAGGTTAGGTTAGGTTAGGTTAGGTTAGGTTAGGTTAGGTTAGGTTAGGTTAGGTTAGGTTAGGTTAGGTTAGGTTAGGTTAGGTTAGGTTAGGTTAGGTTAGGTTAGGTTAGGTTAGGTTAGGTTAGGTTAGGTTAGGTTAGGTTAGGTTAGGTTAGGTTAGGTTAGGTTAGGTTAGGTTAGGTTAGGTTAGGTTAGGTTAGGTTAGGTTAGGTTAGGTTAGGTTAGGTTAGGTTAGGTTAGGTTAGGTTAGGTTAGGTTAGGTTAGGTTAGGTTAGGTTAGGTTAGGTTAGGTTAGGTTAGGTTAGGTTAGGTTAGGTTAGTTAGGTTAGGTTAGGTTAGGTTAGGTTAGGTTAGGTTAGGTTAGGTTAGGTTAGGTTAGTTAGGTTAGGTTAGGTTAGGTTAGGTTAGGTTAGGTTAGGTTAGGTTAGGTTAGGTTAGGTTAGGTTAGGTTAGGTTAGGTTAGGTTAGGTTAGGTTAGGTTAGGTTAGGTTAGGTTAGGTTAGGTTAGGTTAGGTTAGGTTAGGTTAGGTTAGGTTAGGTTAGGTTAGGTTAGGTTAGGTTAGGTTAGGTTAGGTTAGGTTAGGTTAGGTTAGGTTAGGTTAGGTTAGGTTAGGTTAGGTTAGGTTAGGTTAGGTTAGGTTAGGTTAGGTTAGGTTAGGTTAGGTTAGGTTAGGTTAGGTTAGGTTAGGTTAGGTTAGGTTAGGTTAGGTTAGGTTAGGTTAGGTTAGGTTAGGTTAGGTTAGGTTAGGTTAGGTTAGGTTAGGTTAGGTTAGGTTAGGTTAGGTTAGGTTAGGTTAGGTTAGGTTAGGTTAGGTAGGTTAGGTTAGGTTAGGTTAGGTTAGGTTAGGTTAGGTTAGGTTAGGTTAGGTTAGGTTAGGTTAGGTTAGGTTAGGTTAGGTTAGGTTAGGTTAGTTAGGTTAGGTTAGGTTAGGTTAGGTTAGGTTAGGTTAGGTTAGGTTAGGTTAGGTTAGGTTAGGTTAGGTTAGGTTAGGTTAGGTTAGGTTAGGTTAGGTTAGGTTAGGTTAGGTTAGGTTAGGTTAGGTTAGGTTAGGTTAGGTTAGGTTAGGTTAGGTTAGGTTAGGTTAGGTTAGGTTAGGTTAGGTTAGGTTAGGTTAGGTTAGGTTAGGTTAGGTTAGGTTAGGTTAGGTTAGGTTAGGTTAGGTTAGGTTAGGTTAGGTTAGGTTAGGTTAGGTTAGGTTAGGTTAGGTTAGGTTAGGTTAGGTTAGGTTAGGTTAGGTTAGGTTAGGTTAGGTTAGGTTAGGTTAGGTTAGGTTAGGTTAGGTTAGGTTAGGTTAGGTTAGGTTAGGTTAGGTTAGGTTAGGTTAGGTTAGGTTAGGTTAGGTTAGGTTAGGTTAGGTTAGGTTAGGTTAGGTTAGGTTAGGTTAGGTTAGGTTAGGTTAGGTTAGGTTAGGTTAGGTTAGGTTAGGTTAGGTTAGGTTAGGTTAGGTTAGGTTAGGTTAGGTTAGGTTAGGTTAGGTTAGGTTAGGTTAGGTTAGGTTAGGTTAGGTTAGGTTAGGTTAGGTTAGGTTAGGTTAGGTTAGGTTAGGTTAGGTTAGGTTAGGTTAGGTTAGGTTAGGTTAGGTTAGGTTAGGTTAGGTTAGGTTAGGTTAGGTTAGGTTAGGTTAGGTTAGGTTAGGTTAGGTTAGGTTAGGTTAGGTTAGGTTAGTTAGGTTAGGTTAGGTTAGGTTAGGTTAGGTTAGGTTAGGTTAGGTTAGGTTAGGTTAGGTTAGGTTAGGTTAGGTTAGGTTAGGTTAGGTTAGGTTAGGTTAGGTTAGGTTAGGTTAGGTTAGGTTAGGTTAGGTTAGGTTAGGTTAGGTTAGGTTAGGTTAGGTTAGGTTAGGTTAGGTTAGGTTAGGTTAGGTTAGGTTAGGTTAGGTTAGGTTAGGTTAGGTTAGGTTAGGTTAGGTTAGGTTAGGTTAGGTTAGGTTAGTTAGGTTAGGTTAGGTTAGGTTAGGTTAGGTTAGGTTAGGTTAGGTTAGGTTAGGTTAGGTTAGGTTAGGTTAGGTTAGGTTAGGTTAGGTTAGGTTAGGTTAGGTTAGGTTAGGTTAGGTTAGGTTAGGTTAGGTTAGGTTAGGTTAGGTTAGGTTAGGTTAGGTTAGGTTAGGTTAGGTTAGGTTAGGTTAGGTTAGGTTAGGTTAGGTTAGGTTAGGTTAGGTTAGGTTAGGTTAGGTTAGGTTAGGTTAGGTTAGGTTAGGTTAGGTTAGGTTAGGTTAGGTTAGGTTAGGTTAGGTTAGGTTAGGTTAGGTTAGGTTAGGTTAGGTTAGGTTAGGTTAGGTTAGGTTAGGTTAGGTTAGGTTAGGTTAGTTAGGTTAGGTTAGGTTAGGTTAGGTTAGGTTAGGTTAGGTTAGGTTAGGTTAGGTTAGGTTAGGTTAGGTTAGGTTAGGTTAGGTTAGGTTAGGTTAGGTTAGGTTAGGTTAGGTTAGGTTAGGTTAGGTTAGGTTAGGTTAGGTAGGTTAGGTTAGGTTAGGTTAGGTTAGGTTAGGTTAGGTTAGGTTAGG
>CALYBW010000236.1:0-17013 GCA_944452665.1 Stenoptilia bipunctidactyla | reverse complement strand
GGTGAAGGAGAGCGCTCAGTACTCGATTCTGTTCATAATTATGTAATGAAAGTAGATACTTAATTTTTCACCAGAATTCCCTATAAATAAATAAAGAGTTCACGAATGCTTCAAGCTCGTCTCAACTTTTTTGTCATTCTATATCATTGTCATACAATTATTAGAAATCGTAAAACAACGTTATTCCGCCGAGTAATACTTTATATGTCAGATAACTTTTATCAGGCCTTCAATACACATAACCAAATAAACTTTAAAAGTCTGTCTGAAAGATACGCGCGCGTAAATAAACTCATAGTCCGTGAATAGTGCGGCCTGCCTGACCACTTTCAGCACCGATTCAGTGTGAATGTATGTGAAGTGAAAACATTTAATAACTAGTTTTTCTCGAACGTTTAAGCAGTAACTCCAACCTGGACTTGTGCGAGAGTTTTTGGAAGACGTGTCGCTTGTTAGTTTGGGAGGCATACTACTAGCACAATGGCGCTCCGGCGCATTTCAAAACACACATTGCGTTAGTACATGTGTGATTGTTATAAAAATGTAACCTTATTTAATTGTTAATTTGCATTGAAATTATTTTTCATATATTTTATTATAGGTATTGCTGAAACCTATGAAAACTATATATATTTGAAGTGATTTTAAGTAGGAAATGAGATGATTTAAGCTCAAACCTCTTAATTTAAGGGAGCACATTTTCTCTATTTAGTCTGGTGGTACATATTTTGACCAGTAACGTAAAGTCAAGCCAATTTTGAAGGTTTTAAAGCTGAATTAGGCAAAACAGTAAAATTTGGAATCATTTGTAATATCCTAAAAATTTGGTCTACCTCATTTTAAGACAAATTAGTTCAGAATCTGAAGCTGGCATTGAACTACTTTTTGAGCGGATTAATCGCGTATAATTCATATTTTACGTTTTAACTCGACGTTTCGGTGTCTGCATACCACGAGCGACTGAGGTGTCAGGCATCAGATTGATAGTGGAAAAGGTTATACATCATCACCTTCTATTTCTCAGTCTTCGAACGGAGCGTTCAGGCTTAGTAAAAAATGGGCTGACAGTGTCTTGAGTTTCATTGTTTTTGAACCACGGCAGAATGAAATAACAATTAAGTCTATGTAAAAACTTATTTTATTAACGAACGGTGCTAATTATTATAGAAATAGAAGTTTCTATTCGATAGCACTTCTATCCAAGATTCCTACTCAAAATCAGATATCAAAAAAATTCATTTGTAGTCTTGGCACCAAAAAGAATGACAAAGGGTGGAATTTTTTTAAAATTTCAAAAATGACGAATATTTCGGAAACGGAAGAACTTTAACTGAACATTACATTCAGTCATTTCGACGACCGGCTGGTGTAGAGGGAACATACATTGCCTTCTATGCCAGAGGTCCTGGGTTCGAATCCCGGCGGCTGCGGATATTTGTGTGAACACAGATATTAGTCGTCAAGCCATGGATGGTTTATGTTTATTTCATAAGTAAATCAGTTATCTAGTATACGTAGCACAAGTTCTTTATGAAACTTAATTTGGGCTAGATAATGTTGTGTCATGTGTGTCAGAAATATTTATTTATTATTATTTATTTGTTTTTCTGAACTGACGTAGCTGAACCGTGAACGTCTCTCTACCCACAGGAACCAGGTTATCCATTTATTAGGATTTTTCTGGTGAATCTCAAAGCAACTTCATTGAGACAATTTCTCTCTGCGATTTAAAGCAGTATAATTACATAGTTAATTGTAATAATAGGTTTCTTGAAGCCATTTCGGCACCCTGAAATATCTGACATCCACCAACCGGCACCGGGCCAGCTTGGTGGATTACGGCCTAATCCTCCTCGTCACCCAGAGGAAAGACTCAAAGCCCTGCAGCGACCTCATTACACGGAGTTGTGATGATGATGATGATGAAGAAATTTAGGTAAGCACTTTAATTATTTAGAAGTGATACTAAGTAAATATCGGATGACAGCAGTTGAATCCCACCAAAATGAAAAAATCATTGACCATAATGATATAAATGTACACCAAGATGAGACATAAACCACCATGATGACAAAATTTTTGCCTCCAAACTAACCAAAATGAAAACACCAAGATGAGGTTCCAGACAAATATATTTTATTTATTTATTTATTTATTCGTACACTGTACAAAGTACATGGTTTTAAGGTAAATTGATGTGCTCACACAGCAATCGTGACATCGCATCGATAGATTCGCTGATATAGCAATCGATAGCGTATTATGTGAAGGTCGTACGCACCTTTACTTACATTTTACTTCCTAGCTTTACTTTCCTTATTTAAGATAGAATAAGATCATTATTACATGTTCAACTTTACAACAGTTTACTTGTCTTTCTTTTACATTTGACATCCTAGTTTAAGTTTACGTAGTTTTAATTCTATATGTTGGATTAACCCCCAACATTGTTTTTTTTTTTTTTTTCAAAAAATATTTTTACAATTTACATTTCTTACGATACTTTGACTACAAATTACATTAAATTCAGTGACTTTACTTTTACATTTACAAGTGCGCGTTTTAAGGCATCGGAAATAACTAGTTACGTTTACGATAAACGAAATCATTCTCATCGGAAAACAACGTCATCGGTTGGAGCAAAGGCGCTGCAGTATAATCAAGACGATCTTGTTCGATACCAGCAAATAAAAACCAGTTTACACAAGTAAGATCTTTCCATATTACTTTTACATTATCCTAAATTCATCTTAAAATGGAAGGTTTATTGGTACGTCAAAACCAAATCTTTGAAGATATCAAGAAGGTCAAAATCAATTTCAAAAAAGATTCGGTTAGTCGTAAGACCTCAGAATACGTTTCACTGAAATTATCATTTTTAGAGGAACTATGGAAAGAGTTCAAATCGAATGATGGTATATTGATGAAAGAGAAAGACCAGACTCATCAATATTTTAGTGACAAGGTGTATAACATTGTGCAATCATTATATTTAGAGGTGCGTCAATTACTCATATTATGTCATAAAACTGATGGTTCCCTGCAATTTGGTACTCCGTCGGGAGAATCTTCGACTCATTTTGATGCTATGGGAGAGAAAGTGTCAGAATGGAAACGCGATCAGTTAGCGAATTTTCGTGCTCTTATGCGACTCATAAATAGTATTGATATTGAAAATTTAAATGAGAAGTGGGAATTAGAGGTTGAACTTAAATCTCTCCAAAATAGGTGGAATACAATAGATATGTTACATTTACAATTAGATAGCATTTTGGCGGGTTCCGATAATTTATATGACGATGACTATGCTGTACACGAACAAAGGTTCAAAAACACTAGGAAAATGTTGAATCAAAAACTTGCTTCAAGCTTACATCAAATACAGTCAGTTCCGCAAATAGATATACCAACATTTAGTGGCAACTATATTAATTGGCCTACTTTTAAAAACTTATATTCGACTGCTATACATAATAATCCATCGCTTACAAAAGCTCAAAGGATGCAGCATTTAAAAGGCAAGCTTAGAGGTGAAGCAGAGAGAGTAGTGCAACATTTGCAAGTGATCTCTGAAAACTATGATTTGTGTTGGGAATTGTTGACCCGTAGGTACGATAACAAGCAATTACTATTTACTAAGCAATTTCAACTTTTTATGCGTCAACCAAGCGCTCAAAAACAAACAGCGTTTGAACTAAAAAGGCTTTATGACGTTACTATGGAGTCGATTCATGCGATTCAAAATCTAGGCGTGGACATTAGTAGTTGGGATCCTATGTTAGTACATGTGTTGTGCGAGAAGCTTGATAATGAGACTTATGGTGATTATATGGAAATTCGAAAAGCCCCACGAGAATTGCCTTCATTTAGCGAGTTCATGACATTTTTAGAGGGAAAATTTACAGCCCTGGAACCTCTACATAAGAAAAGATTTGAGTCTAATAATTATAATTCGGCAAAAACATTTAATAGTCCACCACAACAAAGTTTGATGGAGTACAGAAAACCTGCTCTGAACAATGCATTTTATACATCAATTAAAATCAGTTGTCCGTTATGCAATGACGAACACGCCCTATACCAATGTCATCAATTCTTAAGTATGACATACGACATGCAGCTTGAAATGGTTGAAAAACTTAATTTGTGTATTAACTGCTTATTCTCTCATGCCAAAAATTACTGTTCATCGGAAAAACGCTGTAAAGATTGCAACGGCCGACATCATACAATCTTACATCCTGCATTTAACGGCAATAATTATGTGACGAAAACTCCGATCAATAGGTCGATTCAGCCGTCTGGGTCAAATTCACAAATTCCGACTCAGCAACGGCCGCCTATCCAAAACAATTACGTGTCGAATAATGATGACGAGATATTATTGCCAACTGCGATGTTACAAATATTACGCAATGACGGAACTTACATAACTTTAAGAGCTATAATTGATCAAGGCTCCCAAATAACCTTGATAACAGAAGATGCAGCCCAAAGATTAGGATTGCAATGTAAGCACTTTAGTGCTAATATATCAGGGATAGGGTCATTATCGAACAAAACTAAGGGCAAAGTTCAATTACACTGCAAATCAGTTTACGATGACTTTACATTTTACACTGAAGCATTGGTAATGAAACATGTAGTAAATAATTTACCAAATAAAACATTTTCGAAGGAAAACTGGCCCCAATTAAGACATATTGCATTAGCAGATCCAGATTACAATAGTTCCAGGGGAGTAGATGTACTTCTGGATGCTGACGTTTACTCACAAATTTTAATGGAAGGCCTTATCAAAGGTAATAGTCCGCAACCCATGGCACAACAAACAAAATTAGGGTGGATTTTATCCGGCACTGTTAGAACCTATAATTGTCACATAACCTTGAATAATATTGAAGAGATCAGTGCATACTGGGAAATGGAGGATATCGGAGAACAAGACAGTAATAAAAGTAACCTAACAGCGAGTGAGCTATTTTGTGAGCAACTGTACACTGACACTACGCGCAGGCTAGAAAACGGTCAATATGTGGTCAAAATACCAATGAAGAAGGATTTTCAAGAGTATCTAGGGTCCTCAAAGGCACAAGCGGTGGCACAATTCCACCAACTACGAAAAAAACTAACATCTAATCACGAACTAGGTCAGAGATATTCAGACTTTATCAAAGAATATGAAGACCTGGGACATATGGTGGAGAGTAAAACAGATTTACAACCATTTTGCTACCTACCACACCACGCGGTTCTGAAGGAGGAATCGACAACAACGAAACTCCGATTGGTATTCAACGCATCCAGCAAGACATCCTCAGGCTATAGTTTGAATGACCTAATGGAATGTGGACCTAAGCTACAGAAGGATTTACAAGGTTTGTTGATAAAATGGCGACTTTATCAATATGTGTTCACGGCAGATTGCGAGAAGATGTATAGGTATTTGCGAGTAGCCAAAGAAGACCAAGAATTGCAGAAGATTGTCTGGAAAGATGACGGCTGTCCCAGCTCTCCTTTAAAACAATACAAGCTATGCACCGTTACATACGGAACAAAAGCAGCCCCATACCTTGCACTTCGAACCTTGCAGCAACTAGCAGAAGATGAAGGACACAGTTATCCTCTGGCAGCCTACGTCATAAGACATCAAATGTATGTTGATGACGTATTAAGTAGTCATAATGACCAACAACAAGCAAAAGAGATGCAAAAGCAATTACAAGCAATTTTCAAAACCGCTGGTTTAAACTTGAGAAAATGGACAAGTAATTCGCCTTTACTTTTAGAAAATATAAGCTCAGAAAACATAAACTCTACAATACTTGACTTCAAAAATGCAGAATCAACTAAAACATTAGGATTACAATGGTCACCTGCCACAGACACCTTTAAGTTCACTAACAAAATAGATACCGACTGTTATAAGAAATACACGAGACGATTTATATTATCAGAAATCTCGAAGATATTTGATCCGTTAGGTTGGCTGACACCCGTTACTGTACGAGCAAAGTTACTTTTCCAACGAGTTATGACTACCACTACTGAATGGAATGAAATTATTTCAGAGAAACTACAATATGAATGGTTACAATTTACAAAGGATATTCACATCATCGAAGAAATAAACATCCCGCGCTGTTTGGGTGACACCACAACAGCCATTCAGCTACACGGCTTCTGTGATGCGTCGGAGAAGGTATATGCATGTGCTGTATACATAAAAACATTTAATAACACACATGAACCTATTACATCGTTAATTACCGCCAAGTCGAAACTAGCACCGATCAGCAAGCCCGTCACCTTACCTCGTTTAGAGTTATGTGGAGCCGTAATATTATCAAAACTTATGAAAAAGGTATTACAAGCCTTAGAATGGGATAACATACAGGCTCCTAAGTCGATTCATGCATGGACAGATTCTATGATTACCTTAAGCTGGATACACGGTGACTTAACAAAATGGAAAACGTTCGTAGCTAATAGAGTTCAGGAAATACATCAAACGTTGCCTAAATCATGTTGGAATCACGTGAAATCCGGAGACAATGCCGTGGATTGTGCCACCAGAGGTCTCTCTCCCTCGCAACTTCTCAATCATCAAATGTGGTGGAAAGGACCTTCGTGGCTACAGACATCAAATAATTACACAAATGACATTGACATTGAAGTCACGAACCTAGAAACAAAAAGGATGCCATCAAAATCATGCTTAACCCAAATAGAACAGACTTCCGTAATATCAGCACTAATTGACCGATACAGCAATTTTAATCGCATAGTAAGATTACTGGCATGGGTATTACGTTTTATTAATACTGCATTACAGCGTAACAATGACAGAAGTCTACATTTAACGTCAGCAGAAATCAACAAAAGCAAAAATTACATAATTAAAACAGTGCAAGGTTGCGAATTTCTACAAGAAATACTAGATTTAAAATCGAATGGCAAACTAAAGCCCAACAGTAACATATTAAGTCTCAATCCGTACCTGGACAAGGACAATATCTTGCGAGTAGGAGGTAGATTACAAAATTCAAGTTTACATTACAATCCGAAGCATCCCCTATTACTGCCTAAACACTGCAAGGTAACGGAGTTAATCATAGAAGAAGCCCATTTACGTACTTTACATGGGGGTGCAAAACTGACATTAAATCATATACGTCAACAGTATTGGATTGTTGGTGGTTACAGTCAAGTTAAGAAGCAAATACGTAAATGTGTCGTGTGTAGAAAATACAGCAATCAGCAGCAGTATCAATTAATGGCCGACCTCCCTACACCTCGAGTGCAAATATCTAGAGCGTTCACTTACACAGGGGTTGATTTCACGGGTCATGTAGACATCAAGGCAAACAAAGGAAGAGGAATAAAAACTATAAAAGGTTATATATGTGTGTTTGTTTGCTTAGCCACCAAAGCAATACATTTAGAACTGGTAGCAGGATTATGCAGCGCATCCTTTCTCGCAGCCTTTCGTCGGTTTTGTGCACGACGCGGTACACCCCAGCACGTATACAGCGACAATGGGACTAACTTTGTCGGCGCGAACCGTTTACTGCTAATGCAATATAGAGAATGTTTGGACAGTATTGACAAAGGATTTTTAAATAAAGCTTCAGATATGGGGATTACATGGCATTTTAATGCACCTGCCTGGCCTAGTGCGGGGGGACTTTGGGAAGCAGCAGTGCGTAGCATGAAACATCATCTGAAACGGGTGATCGGAGATCAGCGGCTCACCTATGAAGAATTTACTACGATCCTATGTGACATAGAGGCCTGCTTAAACTCACGACCACTATGCACCGTGACTGAAAGTATCGATGACATCGAAGCCTTAACACCTGGCCATTTCCTAGTAGGAGGAATGCTAATCACACCTCCGAATGTGCGAGAAGAACATTTAGATTTAAGAAAACGGTGGCATTTACTTGAAAACTTGACAGCAGCATTCTGGAAACGATGGTCGCGAGAATATTTACAGCAGTTACAAACAAGATCCAAGTGGAGATTACCATGCAGAGAAGTACAGTTAAACGACATTGTTTGCATAAAGGATGATAATTTGCCAATCGGCAGATGGGCAATGGGCAGAGTAATAGAACTCCATACAGGAAAGGACGGCCACACACGCGTAGTAACTTTAAAAACACAAAACGGACAAGCAAAGCGGCCGATAATCAAATTGACACCCTTATTACTCACAGACGATTACAAGGACCCAACTACATCATACAATGACATTCGCAATCAGGAGAAACCTGACAATAGAACAAGAAGAAAGAGAACGTCTCAGAGTTTATCCTTGACAAATGTTATACTAAGCATTATGGGTATATTTTGGTTGTTCTTATCATCGCCAGTTCTTGCGTTGAACGATAAAAGTTATAATATTACAGGTCTCCAACCAGACAATTCCTTATATTTTGACACCTTGGCCGAGATAAGAGAGATAAAGGATGATTGGAAGCTTATCATGTACTACAATATGACATCTTACTGGGAGAACACGTATGAGGTTATAAAATACGTAAAGTACATAAACAATTTGCCACATAATATGACTAACAAGCAGAACCAAATTATTTGTAACCAACTGAATCAAAGCCTTAGCGAATTATTATACTTCAATACATTATTAAAAACAAAACACTTAAGAAATAAAAGAGGTCTTATAAACGGAGTGGGCTACGTAGCAAATACATTGTTCGGAGTATTAGACGAGAGGTTCGCTGAAAAGTACGCGCAAGATATACGAACGGTCAATGAAAATGAAAATCATATCCTAAGTTTATTTAAAAACCAGACCCATATCGTCGAGACACATAATAATATCATAAAACGGAATGAAGAACTGATGAACAAACAATTCTCATTAATCAATGAGCACCTTAAAGGCCTTACCTTGCAGTCCAACTCTCTAAAACAAAGCTCTGAGAATGCGATATATACTTTTACAGCCAGTTATGCCGCCGACAAAATAATCACACATCTTAAGCAAATTCAACAGTCATTAAGTCATTAAGGTGGATAAGACTGCACGCAATAAAATAAAATTATATTTACGAATGTGATATATATTTTGAAATTATAATTATGTTTAATTTAAATATTTACAATTTTGACATGAATTTTTATAGTGTTGACATTGTTTTTAAATTTGAATTTATGATGACTAAGTAATGATAAAATTGATTTGAATGACTAACATTAGTATTTAAGTTCGCATTGTTACTAACCTTTAATATGGATAATTTCTGAAATAAATGATTTATTATTATTATTATTTTGTATACTTATAACTACTCGCCTTTATTTATTATATTTATTTATTTATTTTTATTATTACTAGATTGCCTGACTGACCTATATCGAGGTCATATAGATATGCATTTATTATCACCAGCTCAATTACAAAAGGAGTTTGACACAATATCACTCCACTTATCCCGCGACTTGCACCTCCCAGACATATCAAATACATTAACAGATATATATAAAATACTAAGAGTCCAAGCACGCATGACGAAGAACTTTATTATATTTGAAATAAGAATTCCACTCCTAAGCAACACTAAGTATGAGCTTAATAAGTTGATAAGTCTGCCAGTAAGTTTAAATAAGAAGATGGCAACCTATGCTATACCTGCCTCTACGTACATTGCATTCGATATCAACAAAGATACGGTCATTCTACTACAGGAATCCGATATAACAGCGTGCCTTACTATTTCAACAAACAAACTACTTTGCCATTTACATCAACTTGTATACCGTATGAAGCCAACGCAATCCATTTGTCAATTAAAAATAATTGAAGCTATTGAATATTATACATTTTGCAAAACTGAGACATTGCAGTGTGTTGATAAGTGGGTCAAGCTGAACAATAAAAACACATGGTTGTACGCGTGCTGCGAAGAATGCTTAGTACGGATATTATGTCCAGACGGACTGGCGACAGAGCGCTTACATGGGAAAGGACGTATTACCCTAGGTCAGGGATGCGTTGTAAAAACAGATAGGTTTATGTTGTATGCAAATAAGGAATACACAAGTCAGTTATACGTGAATGATAAAGTTATAATGCCTATATTATCGCCGTTAAATGAGCTTATGAATACCTCCCTAGCATATTCGAAGATTCAAACTGAGTCGCACAATCAGATATTTCAAAATTTACAGAAGGATATTGACATTTTAAAGGAACAATCCAGTGTTACTTTTATATCAAACCACGACACGCACCATTATATAATAATTTACACCTTGGTCGGAAGTGTATTACTGAGCATAATATTTATTACTTGCTGGTTAATAAAGACACGTCGAAGAGATATCACGTCTCAGAGATCAGACAGCAGAAGCGATAGAAGACAAAGCACGGAATTGCAGAGAAACCTACAGAGAACGCCGGGACCTATCGTGTTTAATATAGAGAGTGCAAAGCTACAGGGTCCATCAGTGAAATTTGACACTAAACTAGACAGTTAACAAGTGCAACTAAAGAGTGATAATTGACACTAATTTCTAATACCTACGTGTTTAGTGACGGTTACTTAAATGTTGTTAGTTTAGCTATTTTAATATTCTCACATTAGTGCATTCCTTTCATTATTTTAAAATTTACTTATATCCCAAAATAGTTTCGATCTACTCTGCATATTCCATTAATTGAATTTTAGATAATGTAATAAGTTTTATTCTTAAGTTTGTTTACATTATTTCTGTTTATTTTGGTTTTAGTTGTTTTGTGTAACTTAGGTGTGGCAGTATGTACAAAGTACATGGTTTTAAGGTAAATTGATGTGCTCACACAGCAATCGTGACATCGCATCGATAGATTCGCTGATATAGCAATCGATAGCGTATTATGTGAAGGTCGTACGCACCTTTACTTACATTTTACTTCCTAGCTTTACTTTCCTTATTTAAGATAGAATAAGATCATTATTACATGTTCAACTTTACAACAGTTTACTTGTCTTTCTTTTACATTTGACATCCTAGTTTAAGTTTACGTAGTTTTAATTCTATATGTTGGATTAACCCCCAACATACACATTCCATTGTACAGGTGGGCTTAATGCCACATGGCATTATCTACCAGCCAACCTTAGGGTTGAAGATTGAGTTGGTGGGCAAAGTAAATTTGTAAAATTAAATAAAATTAGGTTAAATATATAAATAGGTAAGTTTTAATATAGGTACATAAATATAAAGCAAGGGTCTAATACGTTTTTAAAAATAAGTCATGTTTTAGAATATGGGAAAAGGTATAAATATAATCACAATTTTTCTAGGAAAAACCTCTTAACTCGTTTTTAAAAGAAATCTTACTAGGTGATTTTTTGATCTCTAGAGGGAGGGAATTCCAAAGATGCACCGCTCTAACAGCAAAGGAATGAGAGTAAGCTGTCGTTTTGTGTACAGGAGTGCTGAGCAACAGGGATTCGAATGATCGCAATGGTCTGTCATGAGTTTCGTAGAGGAATGAAAATTTACTTTTTAAGTAATCAGGATAATTGGGATCAAATAGCACGGAGTATAGAAGACAAAGTAAGCGAGTGTCTCTTCGTCCGCGAATAGGAAGCCACTTCAGGGACTGCCGGTCAGCAGTGATGTGGTCGAATTTACGACGGTTGAACACAAACCTAATGCAGTTGTTCAGCATACGATCAAGTCTATTTAGATGTTCTTCATTAATATCTAGATAACATGAATCAGCGTAATCAATAATTGGTATAACTTATGATTGCACTAACATAGTTTTTACTGAAACAGGGAGAAAGTTTTTTAGACGGTTAAGTGAATGTAGTGAAAAGTTAACCTTTCGACATACTTCAGTAACATGGGGAGTCCAGCAAAGATGTGAGTCAATCAATAGGCCCAGGTCATTGACTTCAGAGGATGGATTAATAATTGTTTTGTCGAGAATTATAGAAGGTAGAGCTGAAATGTTAGTGCGGGATAAAACCCGTGAGCTACCAATCAGGATGGCCTGGCATTTCAGCGGATTAACCTTCACACCAAAGTTGTTCGACCACTCATTTATTGCGTCAAGGTCTCGATTAATAAGCGCTATTGTCGAATCCAAATTTATAGTATTAGTTGACGCATAAATTTGGAGATCATCGGCATAAAGATGAAATGCACAGGATAATGTTGTAGTAATGTGATTTATAAAAACCGAGAAAAGTATAGGAGAAAGGATACCACCCTGTGGTACACCAGCAAAAAGGTCACACCAATCAGACGTAGTCTGACCGATACGAACCGCCTGCTGACGTCCATGGAGATACGATGAAAACCATCCTAAGGAATGAGAAGAAAAATTTAGAGAGGACAAACATGTTAGAAGTATTTCTAAGTCGACACAGTTAAAAGCATTAGAGAAGTCTATAAGGACAAGAATGGATACTTGAGTTTCTTCTATTGCTTTGCGCATATCATCAGTAACCCTTAGTAAAGCAGTCGATGTACTGTGACCTGACCTGAATCCTGATTGAAATGGATTTAGTAACCTGTTAGTGCTGAAGAACTTCAGAACCTGTTTGTGAACCACAGCCTCTAGAATTTTAGACAAAAAGGGTAGAATCGAAATAGGCCGGATATCATTGAGGTTAGTAGGGTTCAATTTTTTTGGAATTGGTCGAACAAAGGCTTTTCGCCAAATAGATGGAAACTCCCCAGATTCCAACGAAAAGTTTAAAATAAATGTAATGACGGGTAGAAGATGTTCGAGGAGAAGCATAATCATTTTCCTGCTAACACCATCACATCCAACAGCATTGGAGTCGATAGAATTAATTAGTTTCTGAACTTCGGCTTGGGTAACAGGAGAGAAAATAAAAGAGGTTGTTGGTTTAGGCAAGTCCGATAGTTGACGAATTGTATTGATTCTGGTGGAGTTATTTAATAAAGTGGTTGAGGAAAAATGTTTGTTTAACTCATTGGGTTTGAACAAAGTGATATTCACATCATTTTGACCTTTACCAATTCCAAGTGAATTGATAAACTTCCACATCTGAGCAGGAGAACCATTACAAAGGTTATCAAAGATAAATTTGCGTTTTGAAGACCGACAGATCTGGTTACATTTATTTCTTGCAATTTTAAATTTACTCCAATTATCATCAGACCGTACCCTACGATATTTCTGATAGGCCTGGTCTCTGATTTTCATGGCGTCTCGAACAGTACTAGTAATCCAGTTTGCCGGTGTACTTTTGATTTTTACTGGTCGAAGAGGTGCATGCTTGTCATATAAGGATATGATATTTACGTTAAATATTTTTAGTTTGTCATCTATTGACGGTGCATCGTACAGTGGGTTCCAGTCTATGGAAGCGGCATCACTATTTAAATTCTCGATATTAATATTTTTGAAATTACGCATTGGAATGACTTGAGGCTTCTGACGCGGGGGCTTTAATTTATAAACAAGAAAAATTAGATCATGCTTCGAAAACCCAGGGGCTGAAAACTGACCAAACTGTAAGACTTTGCTTTCAAAATACACCATCATGAGATCTAAGAAAGTCGAGGAGTTTTGTGTATGATGAGTTGCTGTCGTTGGCAGAATTGTCAGGCAATTTGATTTAATAATGTTTCGCAGTCTAAGTGAGCGGGAGTTATCTTCAAGGATACAGGTGTTGAAATCTCCCATAATAATCCTGTGAGTAGTTTCAAGTGATATGTTCTCTAATGCTGTTTCTAAATCGGAGAAATAATTTATTAGCGGTGGACAATATACTACACCTAAGATAAGTTTTACCCTGTTTATATCAAGTTCAATGAAGAGATACTCGGCTGCTGCGCTATATACAGAAGGGGATTGAGAGATTATTTTATATGTAAGGCCTTTTTTAAGGTAGATAGCGACACCTCCCCCCCTTACGTTAGTACGATCGTTTCTAATCAAATTGTAGCCAGGAATTGAAAAATATGTAGAAGAAAGACTAGGTTTTAGCCAAGATTCAGAAACAAGTATCGCCTGACAGTTACTGCCCCTAAATGTTTCTAACAGCTCATTGTGATGCGAAGGTATGCTCTGAGCATTAATGTGACAGGCATTAAAATTGTTTTTATGAGCGTCAAAAACATGCTTTAGGCTTTCAGCCAGTGTGAAACAATCATCAGAAGATGTGCTTATGGAAGAGCGCGAGGAATAAAAAGAGTCTTCGTCCATTATATCTGACTAAACAGTACCTAAATGCCCGAGTGAAGTTCTTTCAGAAACAAAGTAAGTACATAAATAAACAAGATAAATATTTAAAAAAAGAATTAAACTGGTAATTAAATATATACTTAAATACAATGTTAACAAGATAATAATTAAATAAACCCGAGTAAAATAATAATACACTGAGATAATTAAAGTAGACCAACTTTTCAACTACCTGCCAGCTGGTGGTTTACAAAATAAAAGTTACTTTAATGTATTACAATCGTAGGATTAAAACAGAGTATGAGAATTAATAAATATTACGAAAGTTAAACAATTCAAGTACGATTATCCAACCTGTCAGCATTCGCAAATATAAAACTAAAAAAAACTGATTTAAAACGGAACAAAAAAAAAGACAAAAAAGGTACAAAGAAATAATTAGATTATTGTTTTCGAACGCAGCTGACTGAAGTAGGCAACGACAGAAAACTCAATACCAAATATCAAGTGTCAACTTCAGCCAATCTGTCACCTGTCAAGTCAATATAAAAAGTTACACAAAAACAAAAAATATGAGGGTGAAGAAAGAAAGTTTGGATATAAAATAATTAATTGAATGTAGGAAAAAAAAGAACTCAACAAAAAAAGTGACGTCATAATATTTAAGACACTAGGGAAGATGCTATTTTTTAACTAAACGGCGAGTCTTCACTGCGGCTTTGACTACTGGCTTTGGAATAGCGGCTATCGGAGAACTTGATGGACCAGCTATCGGCGGACTTGGTGGAGCTGCACTCATAATACGATCCAGGTCTTCAGCTGTGACCACGCGGTGGCGGGTGCCATCGGAGCCAAGCACAAAGACGTTGCCATCGCGCGTCCAACATTTTGTTATACCAAAACGCTGTCGAGCGGCCATAAACGTCTGATGTCGAACTTTAGTTAGGAATTCCGAGATAGTGATTCCGGACCCCTTTAGTGATGTTTTTGCAAACCATATCTGGTTACGTGACTCTTGGTTGATGAATTTAATAATAAAAGGTCTTGGTTTACCATCCATATTGATTCCAAGTCTTTGGGCTCGTGTCATGTTTTGAAGAGGAAAATTAGCAACTTTTATTTTGTCCAAGAATATTTGACTCACCACAGAAACAGGATCTTCATGTTCAGCTTCAGGAACACCATGCAGTAACAGGACTTTGCGACGGTTATACATTTCCAAGCGGTCGCATTCTTTAGCTAAGAAATCAACTTGCATTTGCAGGTTTAACATAGCTGCATGTATAAACTTTTTAAAATCAGCGAAATCTTGCGCTATGTTACCAGGTGAAGAGGATGTATTCAATTTCTGCTCAAAATTAGCCATTCTGGATGCAAAAAGCTCCTGCATGTTGTTTATAGATTTTTTCATATCTTCCATTGTTTCTTTATTTGTGAACTTGTGAATATCAGTGATAATAGTTAAGGAAAGTAATGCTGGCAGGTGTAGACTATCTAACAGTGCATTATATTTAAGAATTCAACACTTTTAATTATATTTTCCTATTTATTTGAATTAAAAATATTGCAGAAGCACAAAGTAAGTACAGTTGTTTTATTGCCTACCCTCCAAAAAAAAAAAACTCTGTAAAAAAATATTGAAAGGTGTGGGACTTCAAATATTGGTGTCAAGTAACCTGAATACGTGCCAAAAAAATTACAATTGAATTTGGGCCAAAATAAAGCGGGTAGACAGATTTGTTTGCCCGTGAATAAAAACACGCTTACCCGCATCTTCAGTACCGTCGTAATCATGTCGCTTGTAACAGTGCCGAAATATCGAGAACTCAAAATAATTGAAAAACATGGTAAATATCCCGTTTCTAAAGTTAATTTAAAAATTATCATAAATTCAAATAGTACCTATGTCAAAATTCGTATCAAATGTCCCTAGTAAAATTAACAAGTCCAGTAAAAATAATAAAAATAGAAATAAAATACAGTAATTAATTAAAACAAATCCTAATAATGTCCAAAATAAAATTAATCTATGTCAAAATAATGTCACTTAAATGTTATAATAAATGTCTTTAAAAAAATAAACGATGTCAGATTTATTTAAAAATAATATATTACAATCAAAGGAAATAATGAAATAAAATTGTAAATTATAATAAGATTCTAATTACGAGCCTATTACGATTTCTTATATGAATCAAGAATCAAGCATATTCAATATGGTTGATCAATAATTGTCTCAAAAAACGTGACGTGTAACAAAGACACTATAAAAAAAAAACATACACAATTTTACTTGTTGTAGTGGGTTGATTGATATACATATTACATGCAGTAAGTAAACATATATTAATTTTATATAACATAAGACCTCAAGGTCTCAATAAAAATTGTGTGAAAATAGATAAAAGAGTGTGAAACAATTAATCTCTAACATATTAAATTGAAAAAATAAACTTATGTAGTTTTCATTTAGACAATAACATGCGCGATTTATTCAACAGACAGCGCCATCTCTCGCTACAGAGTGCTTACTTTAGGCTGCAAATTGAACGACGACGGCGGGCGCGGGAGATTAGCGCTTTCAACCAAACGAACAATCTCTTCAACTTCATAATATAAGTGTAGAAGTATAGATTTGGCCTCTTTCCCACTCGCTACCAAAAGATGGCGTTGTCTGTTTAATAAATCGCGCAAGTGGTTATATCAATACAGACTTTCGTGCTTGATTCCTAATTTTATAGCTCTTCGTGTTTTCCCTTTGAAACTCGTGTTATTTTTTCGAGGTTTCACGACTTTAATAAGATTAAAAACATAATTAATTAAATCTA
>CALYBW010000235.1:0-28256 GCA_944452665.1 Stenoptilia bipunctidactyla | reverse complement strand
ACTATAAGACTTACAAAATGACTAAGTAAACTACGTGTGTTAAATTTTATAAATAAACTATTAAATTTCTATAGGATCGAGATGAGATTTTTGTAAAATTTTTCAGAAACTACGCCTGAAAATGTCCTGAAAACGATTAAATTAACCTAATACAGCGATATTAAACAGAAAAAATTGCTTTGGAAAGCAGTCAGTCAATATTTTTCGGAAACCGATGTATATAGCTAATGTATGGAGACTGCCGGTTAGGTAAACTTTGAGGTTCGAATTTCTGCTAATAAATTTTTTATTTTCAGGCCGATTGCGGAGTTCGACCCCTCTGAAGGAAGGAATCGACGAGATCTACGAGAATAAACAATAAAAAAGGTGAGTGACAATACAAAATTTTGAAGTTTTCGACCAAAAACCAAGTTTTCTATAGGAAAATTAGCAATATACGATTTGGATGCACCAAAAACGATATAATTTTGCTAAGCAGGTAGCTGATTGAGGTGTCAGAAGGAGCACCTCAATGCGTGTGACAAAATAAAAACAATTAAAACTATAAGACTTACAAAATGACTAAGTAAACTACGTGTGTTAAATTTTATAAATAAACTATTAAATTTCTATAGGATCGAGATGAGATTTTTGTAAAATTTTTCAGAAACTACGCCTGAAAATGTCCTGAAACGATTAAATTAACCTAATACAGCGATATTAAACAGAAAAAATTGCTTTGGAAAGCAGTCAGTCAATATTTTTCGGAAACCGATGTATATAGCTAATGTATGGAGACTGCCGGTTAGGTAAACTTTGAGGTTCGAATTTCTGCTAATAAATTTTTTATTTTCAGGCCGATTGCGGAGTTCGACCCCTCTGAAGGAAGGAATCGACGAGATCTACGAGAATAAACAATAAAAAAGGTGAGTGACAATACAAAATTTTGAAGTTTTCGACCAAAAACCAAGTTTTCTATAGGAAAATTAGCAATATACGATTTGGATGCACCAAAAACGATATAATTTTGCTAAGCAGGTAGCTGATTGAGGTGTCAGAAGGAGCACCTCAATGCGTGTGACAAAATAAAAACAATTAAAACTATAAGACTTACAAAATGACTAAGTAAACTACGTGTGTTAAATTTTATAAATAAACTATTAAATTTCTATAGGATCGAGATGAGATTTTTGTAAAATTTTTCAGAAACTACGCCTGAAAATGTCCTGAAAACGATTAAATTAACCTAATACAGCGATATTAAACAGAAAAAATTGCTTTGGAAAGCAGTCAGTCAATATTTTTCGGAAACCGATGTATATAGCTAATGTATGGAGACTGCCGGTTAGGTAAACTTTGAGGTTCGAATTTCTGCTAATAAATTTTTTATTTTCAGGCCGATTGCGGAGTTCGACCCCTCTGAAGGAAGGAATCGACGAGATCTACGAGAATAAACAATAAAAAAGGTGAGTGACAATACAAAATTTTGAAGTTTTCGACCAAAAACCAAGTTTTCTATAGGAAAATTAGCAATATACGATTTGGATGCACCAAAAACGATATAATTTTGCTAAGCAGGTAGCTGATTGAGGTGTCAGAAGGAGCACCTCAATGCGTGTGACAAAATAAAAACAATTAAAACTATAAGACTTACAAAATGACTAAGTAAACTACGTGTGTTAAATTTTATAAATAAACTATTAAATTTCTATAGGATCGAGATGAGATTTTTGTAAAATTTTTCAGAAACTACGCCTGAAAATGTCCTGAAACGATTAAATTAACCTAATACAGCGATATTAAACAGAAAAAATTGCTTTGGAAAGCAGTCAGTCAATATTTTTCGGAAACCGATGTATATAGCTAATGTATGGAGACTGCCGGTTAGGTAAACTTTGAGGTTCGAATTTCTGCTAATAAATTTTTTATTTTCAGGCCGATTGCGGAGTTCGACCCCTCTGAAGGAAGGAATCGACGAGATCTACGAGAATAAACAATAAAAAAGGTGAGTGACAATACAAAATTTTGAAGTTTTCGACCAAAAACCAAGTTTTCTATAGGAAAATTAGCAATATACGATTTGGATGCACCAAAAACGATATAATTTTGCTAAGCAGGTAGCTGATTGAGGTGTCAGAAGGAGCACCTCAATGCGTGTGACAAAATAAAAACAATTAAAACTATAAGACTTACAAAATGACTAAGTAAACTACGTGTGTTAAATTTTATAAATAAACTATTAAATTTCTATAGGATCGAGATGAGATTTTTGTAAAATTTTTCAGAAACTACGCCTGAAAATGTCCTGAAAACGATTAAATTAACCTAATACAGCGATATTAAACAGAAAAAATTGCTTTGGAAAGCAGTCAGTCAATATTTTTCGGAAACCGATGTATATAGCTAATGTATGGAGACTGCCGGTTAGGTAAACTTTGAGGTTCGAATTTCTGCTAATAAATTTTTTATTTTCAGGCCGATTGCGGAGTTCGACCCCTCTGAAGGAAGGAATCGACGAGATCTACGAGAATAAACAATAAAAAAGGTGAGTGACAATACAAAATTTTGAAGTTTTCGACCAAAAACCAAGTTTTCTATAGGAAAATTAGCAATATACGATTTGGATGCACCAAAAACGATATAATTTTGCTAAGCAGGTAGCTGATTGAGGTGTCAGAAGGAGCACCTCAATGCGTGTGACAAAATAAAAACAATTAAAACTATAAGACTTACAAAATGACTAAGTAAACTACGTGTGTTAAATTTTATAAATAAACTATTAAATTTCTATAGGATCGAGATGAGATTTTTGTAAAATTTTTCAGAAACTACGCCTGAAAATGTCCTGAAAACGATTAAATTAACCTAATACAGCGATATTAAACAGAAAAAATTGCTTTGGAAAGCAGTCAGTCAATATTTTTCGGAAACCGATGTATATAGCTAATGTATGGAGACTGCCGGTTAGGTAAACTTTGAGGTTCGAATTTCTGCTAATAAATTTTTTATTTTCAGGCCGATTGCGGAGTTCGACCCCTCTGAAGGAAGGAATCGACGAGATCTACGAGAATAAACAATAAAAAAGGTGAGTGACAATACAAAATTTTGAAGTTTTCGACCAAAAACCAAGTTTTCTATAGGAAAATTAGCAATATACGATTTGGATGCACCAAAAACGATATAATTTTGCTAAGCAGGTAGCTGATTGAGGTGTCAGAAGGAGCACCTCAATGCGTGTGACAAAATAAAAACAATTAAAACTATAAGACTTACAAAATGACTAAGTAAACTACGTGTGTTAAATTTTATAAATAAACTATTAAATTTCTATAGGATCGAGATGAGATTTTTGTAAAATTTTTCAGAAACTACGCCTGAAAATGTCCTGAAAACGATTAAATTAACCTAATACAGCGATATTAAACAGAAAAAATTGCTTTGGAAAGCAGTCAGTCAATATTTTTCGGAAACCGATGTATATAGCTAATGTATGGAGACTGCCGGTTAGGTAAACTTTGAGGTTCGAATTTCTGCTAATAAATTTTTTATTTTCAGGCCGATTGCGGAGTTCGACCCCTCTGAAGGAAGGAATCGACGAGATCTACGAGAATAAACAATAAAAAAGGTGAGTGACAATACAAAATTTTGAAGTTTTCGACCAAAAACCAAGTTTTCTATAGGAAAATTAGCAATATACGATTTGGATGCACCAAAAACGATATAATTTTGCTAAGCAGGTAGCTGATTGAGGTGTCAGAAGGAGCACCTCAATGCGTGTGACAAAATAAAAACAATTAAAACTATAAGACTTACAAAATGACTAAGTAAACTACGTGTGTTAAATTTTATAAATAAACTATTAAATTTCTATAGGATCGAGATGAGATTTTTGTAAAATTTTTCAGAAACTACGCCTGAAAATGTCCTGAAAACGATTAAATTAACCTAATACAGCGATATTAAACAGAAAAAATTGCTTTGGAAAGCAGTCAGTCAATATTTTTCGGAAACCGATGTATATAGCTAATGTATGGAGACTGCCGGTTAGGTAAACTTTGAGGTTCGAATTTCTGCTAATAAATTTTTTATTTTCAGGCCGATTGCGGAGTTCGACCCCTCTGAAGGAAGGAATCGACGAGATCTACGAGAATAAACAATAAAAAAGGTGAGTGACAATACAAAATTTTGAAGTTTTCGACCAAAAACCAAGTTTTCTATAGGAAAATTAGCAATATACGATTTGGATGCACCAAAAACGATATAATTTTGCTAAGCAGGTAGCTGATTGAGGTGTCAGAAGGAGCACCTCAATGCGTGTGACAAAATAAAAACAATTAAAACTATAAGACTTACAAAATGACTAAGTAAACTACGTGTGTTAAATTTTATAAATAAACTATTAAATTTCTATAGGATCGAGATAAGATTTTTGTAAAATTTTTCAGAAACTACGCCTGAAAATGTCCTGAAAACGATTAAATTAACCTAATACAGCGATATTAAACAGAAAAAATTGCTTTGGAAAGCAGTCAGTCAATATTTTTCGGAAACCGATGTATATAGCTAATGTATGGAGACTGCCGGTTAGGTAAACTTTGAGGTTCGAATTTCTGCTAATAAATTTTTTATTTTCAGGCCGATTGCGGAGTTCGACCCCTCTGAAGGAAGGAATCGACGAGATCTACGAGAATAAACAATAAAAAAGGTGAGTGACAATACAAAATTTTGAAGTTTTCGACCAAAAACCAAGTTTTCTATAGGAAAATTAGCAATATACGATTTGGATGCACCAAAAACGATATAATTTTGCTAAGCAGGTAGCTGATTGAGGTGTCAGAAGGAGCACCTCAATGCGTGTGACAAAATAAAAACAATTAAAACTATAAGACTTACAAAATGACTAAGTAAACTACGTGTGTTAAATTTTATAAATAAACTATTAAATTTCTATAGGATCGAGATGAGATTTTTGTAAAATTTTTCAGAAACTACGCCTGAAAATGTCCTGAAAACGATTAAATTAACCTAATACAGCGATATTAAACAGAAAAAATTGCTTTGGAAAGCAGTCAGTCAATATTTTTCGGAAACCGATGTATATAGCTAATGTATGGAGACTGCCGGTTAGGTAAACTTTGAGGTTCGAATTTCTGCTAATAAATTTTTTATTTTCAGGCCGATTGCGGAGTTCGACCCCTCTGAAGGAAGGAATCGACGAGATCTACGAGAATAAACAATAAAAAAGGTGAGTGACAATACAAAATTTTGAAGTTTTCGACCAAAAACCAAGTTTTCTATAGGAAAATTAGCAATATACGATTTGGATGCACCAAAAACGATATAATTTTGCTAAGCAGGTAGCTGATTGAGGTGTCAGAAGGAGCACCTCAATGCGTGTGACAAAATAAAAACAATTAAAACTATAAGACTTACAAAATGACTAAGTAAACTACGTGTGTTAAATTTTATAAATAAACTATTAAATTTCTATAGGATCGAGATGAGATTTTTGTAAAATTTTTCAGAAATTACGCCTGAAAATGTCCTGAAACGATTAAATTAACCTAATACAGCGATATTAAACAGAAAAAATTGCTTTGGAAAGCAGTCAGTCAATATTTTTCGGAAACCGATGTATATAGCTAATGTATGGAGACTGCCGGTTAGGTAAACTTTGAGGTTCGAATTTCTGCTAATAAATTTTTTATTTTCAGGCCGATTGCGGAGTTCGACCCCTCTGAAGGAAGGAATCGACGAGATCTACGAGAATAAACAATAAAAAAGGTGAGTGCCAATACAAAATTTTGAAGTTTTCGACCAAAAACCAAGTTTTCTATAGGAAAATTAGCAATATACGATTTGGATGCACCAAAAACGATATAATTTTGCTAAGCAGGTAGCTGATTGAGGTGTCAGAAGGAGCACCTCAATGCGTGTGACAAAATAAAAACAATTAAAACTATAAGACTTACAAAATGACTAAGTAAACTACGTGTGTTAAATTTTATAAATAAACTATTAAATTTCTATAGGATCGAGATGAGATTTTTGTAAAATTTTTCAGAAACTACGCCTGAAAATGTCCTGAAACGATTAAATTAACCTAATACAGCGATATTAAACAGAAAAAATTGCTTTGGAAAGCAGTCAGTCAATATTTTTCGGAAACCGATGTATATAGCTAATGTATGGAGACTGCCGGTTAGGTAAACTTTGAGGTTCGAATTTCTGCTAATAAATTTTTTATTTTCAGGCCGATTGCGGAGTTCGACCCCTCTGAAGGAAGGAATCGACGAGATCTACGAGAATAAACAATAAAAAAGGTGAGTGACAATACAAAATTTTGAAGTTTTCGACCAAAAACCAAGTTTTCTATAGGAAAATTAGCAATATACGATTTGGATGCACCAAAAACGATATAATTTTGCTAAGCAGGTAGCTGATTGAGGTGTCAGAAGGAGCACCTCAATGCGTGTGACAAAATAAAAACAATTAAAACTATAAGACTTACAAAATGACTAAGTAAACTACGTGTGTTAAATTTTATAAATAAACTATTAAATTTCTATAGGATCGAGATGAGATTTTTGTAAAATTTTTCAGAAACTACGCCTGAAAATGTCCTGAAAACGATTAAATTAACCTAATACAGCGATATTAAACAGAAAAAATTGCTTTGGAAAGCAGTCAGTCAATATTTTTCGGAAACCGATGTATATAGCTAATGTATGGAGACTGCCGGTTAGGTAAACTTTGAGGTTCGAATTTCTGCTAATAAATTTTTTATTTTCAGGCCGATTGCGGAGTTCGACCCCTCTGAAGGAAGGAATCGACGAGATCTACGAGAATAAACAATAAAAAAGGTGAGTGACAATACAAAATTTTGAAGTTTTCGACCAAAAACCAAGTTTTCTATAGGAAAATTAGCAATATACGATTTGGATGCACCAAAAACGATATAATTTTGCTAAGCAGGTAGCTGATTGAGGTGTCAGAAGGAGCACCTCAATGCGTGTGACAAAATAAAAACAATTAAAACTATAAGACTTACAAAATGACTAAGTAAACTACGTGTGTTAAATTTTATAAATAAACTATTAAATTTCTATAGGATCGAGATGAGATTTTTGTAAAATTTTTCAGAAACTACGCCTGAAAATGTCCTGAAAACGATTAAATTAACCTAATACAGCGATATTAAACAGAAAAAATTGCTTTGGAAAGCAGTCAGTCAATATTTTTCGGAAACCGATGTATATAGCTAATGTATGGAGACTGCCGGTTAGGTAAACTTTGAGGTTCGAATTTCTGCTAATAAATTTTTTATTTTCAGGCCGATTGCGGAGTTCGACCCCTCTGAAGGAAGGAATCGACGAGATCTACGAGAATAAACAATAAAAAAGGTGAGTGACAATACAAAATTTTGAAGTTTTCGACCAAAAACCAAGTTTTCTATAGGAAAATTAGCAATATACGATTTGGATGCACCAAAAACGATATAATTTTGCTAAACAGGTAGCTGATTGAGGTGTCAGAAGGAGCACCTCAATGCGTGTGACAAAATAAAAACAATTAAAACTATAAGACTTACAAAATGACTAAGTAAACTACGTGTGTTAAATTTTATAAATAAACTATTAAATTTCTATAGGATCGAGATGAGATTTTTGTAAAATTTTTCAGAAACTACGCCTGAAAATGTCCTGAAAACGATTAAATTAACCTAATACAGCGATATTAAACAGAAAAAATTGCTTTGGAAAGCAGTCAGTCAATATTTTTCGGAAACCGATGTATATAGCTAATGTATGGAGACTGCCGGTTAGGTAAACTTTGAGGTTCGAATTTCTGCTAATAAATTTTTTATTTTCAGGCCGATTGCGGAGTTCGACCCCTCTGAAGGAAGGAATCGACGAGATCTACGAGAATAAACAATAAAAAAGGTGAGTGACAATACAAAATTTTGAAGTTTTCGACCAAAAACCAAGTTTTCTATAGGAAAATTAGCAATATACGATTTGGATGCACCAAAAACGATATAATTTTGCTAAGCAGGTAGCTGATTGAGGTGTCAGAAGGAGCACCTCAATGCGTGTGACAAAATAAAAACAATTAAAACTATAAGACTTACAAAATGACTAAGTAAACTACGTGTGTTAAATTTTATAAATAAACTATTAAATTTCTATAGGATCGAGATGAGATTTTTGTAAAATTTTTCAGAAATTACGCCTGAAAATGTCCTGAAACGATTAAATTAACCTAATACAGCGATATTAAACAGAAAAAATTGCTTTGGAAAGCAGTCAGTCAATATTTTTCGGAAACCGATGTATATAGCTAATGTATGGAGACTGCCGGTTAGGTAAACTTTGAGGTTCGAATTTCTGCTAATAAATTTTTTATTTTCAGGCCGATTGCGGAGTTCGACCCCTCTGAAGGAAGGAATCGACGAGATCTACGAGAATAAACAATAAAAAAGGTGAGTGCCAATACAAAATTTTGAAGTTTTCGACCAAAAACCAAGTTTTCTATAGGAAAATTAGCAATATACGATTTGGATGCACCAAAAACGATATAATTTTGCTAAGCAGGTAGCTGATTGAGGTGTCAGAAGGAGCACCTCAATGCGTGTGACAAAATAAAAACAATTAAAACTATAAGACTTACAAAATGACTAAGTAAACTACGTGTGTTAAATTTTATAAATAAACTATTAAATTTCTATAGGATCGAGATGAGATTTTTGTAAAATTTTTCAGAAACTACGCCTGAAAATGTCCTGAAACGATTAAATTAACCTAATACAGCGATATTAAACAGAAAAAATTGCTTTGGAAAGCAGTCAGTCAATATTTTTCGGAAACCGATGTATATAGCTAATGTATGGAGACTGCCGGTTAGGTAAACTTTGAGGTTCGAATTTCTGCTAATAAATTTTTTATTTTCAGGCCGATTGCGGAGTTCGACCCCTCTGAAGGAAGGAATCGACGAGATCTACGAGAATAAACAATAAAAAAGGTGAGTGACAATACAAAATTTTGAAGTTTTCGACCAAAAACCAAGTTTTCTATAGGAAAATTAGCAATATACGATTTGGATGCACCAAAAACGATATAATTTTGCTAAGCAGGTAGCTGATTGAGGTGTCAGAAGGAGCACCTCAATGCGTGTGACAAAATAAAAACAATTAAAACTATAAGACTTACAAAATGACTAAGTAAACTACGTGTGTTAAATTTTATAAATAAACTATTAAATTTCTATAGGATCGAGATGAGATTTTTGTAAAATTTTTCAGAAACTACGCCTGAAAATGTCCTGAAAACGATTAAATTAACCTAATACAGCGATATTAAACAGAAAAAATTGCTTTGGAAAGCAGTCAGTCAATATTTTTCGGAAACCGATGTATATAGCTAATGTATGGAGACTGCCGGTTAGGTAAACTTTGAGGTTCGAATTTCTGCTAATAAATTTTTTATTTTCAGGCCGATTGCGGAGTTCGACCCCTCTGAAGGAAGGAATCGACGAGATCTACGAGAATAAACAATAAAAAAGGTGAGTGACAATACAAAATTTTGAAGTTTTCGACCAAAAACCAAGTTTTCTATAGGAAAATTAGCAATATACGATTTGGATGCACCAAAAACGATATAATTTTGCTAAGCAGGTAGCTGATTGAGGTGTCAGAAGGAGCACCTCAATGCGTGTGACAAAATAAAAACAATTAAAACTATAAGACTTACAAAATGACTAAGTAAACTACGTGTGTTAAATTTTATAAATAAACTATTAAATTTCTATAGGATCGAGATGAGATTTTTGTAAAATTTTTCAGAAACTACGCCTGAAAATGTCCTGAAAACGATTAAATTAACCTAATACAGCGATATTAAACAGAAAAAATTGCTTTGGAAAGCAGTCAGTCAATATTTTTCGGAAACCGATGTATATAGCTAATGTATGGAGACTGCCGGTTAGGTAAACTTTGAGGTTCGAATTTCTGCTAATAAATTTTTTATTTTCAGGCCGATTGCGGAGTTCGACCCCTCTGAAGGAAGGAATCGACGAGATCTACGAGAATAAACAATAAAAAAGGTGAGTGACAATACAAAATTTTGAAGTTTTCGACCAAAAACCAAGTTTTCTATAGGAAAATTAGCAATATACGATTTGGATGCACCAAAAACGATATAATTTTGCTAAGCAGGTAGCTGATTGAGGTGTCAGAAGGAGCACCTCAATGCGTGTGACAAAATAAAAACAATTAAAACTATAAGACTTACAAAATGACTAAGTAAACTACGTGTGTTAAATTTTATAAATAAACTATTAAATTTCTATAGGATCGAGATGAGATTTTTGTAAAATTTTTCAGAAACTACGCCTGAAAATGTCCTGAAAACGATTAAATTAACCTAATACAGCGATATTAAACAGAAAAAATTGCTTTGGAAAGCAGTCAGTCAATATTTTTCGGAAACCGATGTATATAGCTAATGTATGGAGACTGCCGGTTAGGTAAACTTTGAGGTTCGAATTTCTGCTAATAAATTTTTTATTTTCAGGCCGATTGCGGAGTTCGACCCCTCTGAAGGAAGGAATCGACGAGATCTACGAGAATAAACAATAAAAAAGGTGAGTGACAATACAAAATTTTGAAGTTTTCGACCAAAAACCAAGTTTTCTATAGGAAAATTAGCAATATACGATTTGGATGCACCAAAAACGATATAATTTTGCTAAGCAGGTAGCTGATTGAGGTGTCAGAAGGAGCACCTCAATGCGTGTGACAAAATAAAAACAATTAAAACTATAAGACTTACAAAATGACTAAGTAAACTACGTGTGTTAAATTTTATAAATAAACTATTAAATTTCTATAGGATCGAGATGAGATTTTTGTAAAATTTTTCAGAAACTACGCCTGAAAATGTCCTGAAAACGATTAAATTAACCTAATACAGCGATATTAAACAGAAAAAATTGCTTTGGAAAGCAGTCAGTCAATATTTTTCGGAAACCGATGTATATAGCTAATGTATGGAGACTGCCGGTTAGGTAAACTTTGAGGTTCGAATTTCTGCTAATAAATTTTTTATTTTCAGGCCGATTGCGGAGTTCGACCCCTCTGAAGGAAGGAATCGACGAGATCTACGAGAATAAACAATAAAAAAGGTGAGTGACAATACAAAATTTTGAAGTTTTCGACCAAAAACCAAGTTTTCTATAGGAAAATTAGCAATATACGATTTGGATGCACCAAAAACGATATAATTTTGCTAAGCAGGTAGCTGATTGAGGTGTCAGAAGGAGCACCTCAATGCGTGTGACAAAATAAAAACAATTAAAACTATAAGACTTACAAAATGACTAAGTAAACTACGTGTGTTAAATTTTATAAATAAACTATTAAATTTCTATAGGATCGAGATGAGATTTTTGTAAAATTTTTCAGAAACTACGCCTGAAAATGTCCTGAAACGATTAAATTAACCTAATACAGCGATATTAAACAGAAAAAATTGCTTTGGAAAGCAGTCAGTCAATATTTTTCGGAAACCGATGTATATAGCTAATGTATGGAGACTGCCGGTTAGGTAAACTTTGAGGTTCGAATTTCTGCTAATAAATTTTTTATTTTCAGGCCGATTGCGGAGTTCGACCCCTCTGAAGGAAGGAATCGACGAGATCTACGAGAATAAACAATAAAAAAGGTGAGTGACAATACAAAATTTTGAAGTTTTCGACCAAAAACCAAGTTTTCTATAGGAAAATTAGCAATATACGATTTGGATGCACCAAAAACGATATAATTTTGCTAAGCAGGTAGCTGATTGAGGTGTCAGAAGGAGCACCTCAATGCGTGTGACAAAATAAAAACAATTAAAACTATAAGACTTACAAAATGACTAAGTAAACTACGTGTGTTAAATTTTATAAATAAACTATTAAATTTCTATAGGATCGAGATGAGATTTTTGTAAAATTTTTCAGAAACTACGCCTGAAAATGTCCTGAAAACGATTAAATTAACCTAATACAGCGATATTAAACAGAAAAAATTGCTTTGGAAAGCAGTCAGTCAATATTTTTCGGAAACCGATGTATATAGCTAATGTATGGAGACTGCCGGTTAGGTAAACTTTGAGGTTCGAATTTCTGCTAATAAATTTTTTATTTTCAGGCCGATTGCGGAGTTCGACCCCTCTGAAGGAAGGAATCGACGAGATCTACGAGAATAAACAATAAAAAAGGTGAGTGACAATACAAAATTTTGAAGTTTTCGACCAAAAACCAAGTTTTCTATAGGAAAATTAGCAATATACGATTTGGATGCACCAAAAACGATATAATTTTGCTAAGCAGGTAGCTGATTGAGGTGTCAGAAGGAGCACCTCAATGCGTGTGACAAAATAAAAACAATTAAAACTATAAGACTTACAAAATGACTAAGTAAACTACGTGTGTTAAATTTTATAAATAAACTATTAAATTTCTATAGGATCGAGATGAGATTTTTGTAAAATTTTTCAGAAACTACGCCTGAAAATGTCCTGAAACGATTAAATTAACCTAATACAGCGATATTAAACAGAAAAAATTGCTTTGGAAAGCAGTCAGTCAATATTTTTCGGAAACCGATGTATATAGCTAATGTATGGAGACTGCCGGTTAGGTAAACTTTGAGGTTCGAATTTCTGCTAATAAATTTTTTATTTTCAGGCCGATTGCGGAGTTCGACCCCTCTGAAGGAAGGAATCGACGAGATCTACGAGAATAAACAATAAAAAAGGTGAGTGACAATACAAAATTTTGAAGTTTTCGACCAAAAACCAAGTTTTCTATAGGAAAATTAGCAATATACGATTTGGATGCACCAAAAACGATATAATTTTGCTAAGCAGGTAGCTGATTGAGGTGTCAGAAGGAGCACCTCAATGCGTGTGACAAAATAAAAACAATTAAAACTATAAGACTTACAAAATGACTAAGTAAACTACGTGTGTTAAATTTTATAAATAAACTATTAAATTTCTATAGGATCGAGATGAGATTTTTGTAAAATTTTTCAGAAACTACGCCTGAAAATGTCCTGAAAACGATTAAATTAACCTAATACAGCGATATTAAACAGAAAAAATTGCTTTGGAAAGCAGTCAGTCAATATTTTTCGGAAACCGATGTATATAGCTAATGTATGGAGACTGCCGGTTAGGTAAACTTTGAGGTTCGAATTTCTGCTAATAAATTTTTTATTTTCAGGCCGATTGCGGAGTTCGACCCCTCTGAAGGAAGGAATCGACGAGATCTACGAGAATAAACAATAAAAAAGGTGAGTGACAATACAAAATTTTGAAGTTTTCGACCAAAAACCAAGTTTTCTATAGGAAAATTAGCAATATACGATTTGGATGCACCAAAAACGATATAATTTTGCTAAGCAGGTAGCTGATTGAGGTGTCAGAAGGAGCACCTCAATGCGTGTGACAAAATAAAAACAATTAAAACTATAAGACTTACAAAATGACTAAGTAAACTACGTGTGTTAAATTTTATAAATAAACTATTAAATTTCTATAGGATCGAGATGAGATTTTTGTAAAATTTTTCAGAAACTACGCCTGAAAATGTCCTGAAAACGATTAAATTAACCTAATACAGCGATATTAAACAGAAAAAATTGCTTTGGAAAGCAGTCAGTCAATATTTTTCGGAAACCGATGTATATAGCTAATGTATGGAGACTGCCGGTTAGGTAAACTTTGAGGTTCGAATTTCTGCTAATAAATTTTTTATTTTCAGGCCGATTGCGGAGTTCGACCCCTCTGAAGGAAGGAATCGACGAGATCTACGAGAATAAACAATAAAAAAGGTGAGTGACAATACAAAATTTTGAAGTTTTCGACCAAAAACCAAGTTTTCTATAGGAAAATTAGCAATATACGATTTGGATGCACCAAAAACGATATAATTTTGCTAAGCAGGTAGCTGATTGAGGTGTCAGAAGGAGCACCTCAATGCGTGTGACAAAATAAAAACAATTAAAACTATAAGACTTACAAAATGACTAAGTAAACTACGTGTGTTAAATTTTATAAATAAACTATTAAATTTCTATAGGATCGAGATGAGATTTTTGTAAAATTTTTCAGAAACTACGCCTGAAAATGTCCTGAAAACGATTAAATTAACCTAATACAGCGATATTAAACAGAAAAAATTGCTTTGGAAAGCAGTCAGTCAATATTTTTCGGAAACCGATGTATATAGCTAATGTATGGAGACTGCCGGTTAGGTAAACTTTGAGGTTCGAATTTCTGCTAATAAATTTTTTATTTTCAGGCCGATTGCGGAGTTCGACCCCTCTGAAGGAAGGAATCGACGAGATCTACGAGAATAAACAATAAAAAAGGTGAGTGACAATACAAAATTTTGAAGTTTTCGACCAAAAACCAAGTTTTCTATAGGAAAATTAGCAATATACGATTTGGATGCACCAAAAACGATATAATTTTGCTAAGCAGGTAGCTGATTGAGGTGTCAGAAGGAGCACCTCAATGCGTGTGACAAAATAAAAACAATTAAAACTATAAGACTTACAAAATGACTAAGTAAACTACGTGTGTTAAATTTTATAAATAAACTATTAAATTTCTATAGGATCGAGATAAGATTTTTGTAAAATTTTTCAGAAACTACGCCTGAAAATGTCCTGAAAACGATTAAATTAACCTAATACAGCGATATTAAACAGAAAAAATTGCTTTGGAAAGCAGTCAGTCAATATTTTTCGGAAACCGATGTATATAGCTAATGTATGGAGACTGCCGGTTAGGTAAACTTTGAGGTTCGAATTTCTGCTAATAAATTTTTTATTTTCAGGCCGATTGCGGAGTTCGACCCCTCTGAAGGAAGGAATCGACGAGATCTACGAGAATAAACAATAAAAAAGGTGAGTGACAATACAAAATTTTGAAGTTTTCGACCAAAAACCAAGTTTTCTATAGGAAAATTAGCAATATACGATTTGGATGCACCAAAAACGATATAATTTTGCTAAGCAGGTAGCTGATTGAGGTGTCAGAAGGAGCACCTCAATGCGTGTGACAAAATAAAAACAATTAAAACTATAAGACTTACAAAATGACTAAGTAAACTACGTGTGTTAAATTTTATAAATAAACTATTAAATTTCTATAGGATCGAGATGAGATTTTTGTAAAATTTTTCAGAAACTACGCCTGAAAATGTCCTGAAACGATTAAATTAACCTAATACAGCGATATTAAACAGAAAAAATTGCTTTGGAAAGCAGTCAGTCAATATTTTTCGGAAACCGATGTATATAGCTAATGTATGGAGACTGCCGGTTAGGTAAACTTTGAGGTTCGAATTTCTGCTAATAAATTTTTTATTTTCAGGCCGATTGCGGAGTTCGACCCCTCTGAAGGAAGGAATCGACGAGATCTACGAGAATAAACAATAAAAAAGGTGAGTGACAATACAAAATTTTGAAGTTTTCGACCAAAAACCAAGTTTTCTATAGGAAAATTAGCAATATACGATTTGGATGCACCAAAAACGATATAATTTTGCTAAGCAGGTAGCTGATTGAGGTGTCAGAAGGAGCACCTCAATGCGTGTGACAAAATAAAAACAATTAAAACTATAAGACTTACAAAATGACTAAGTAAACTACGTGTGTTAAATTTTATAAATAAACTATTAAATTTCTATAGGATCGAGATGAGATTTTTGTAAAATTTTTCAGAAACTACGCCTGAAAATGTCCTGAAAACGATTAAATTAACCTAATACAGCGATATTAAACAGAAAAAATTGCTTTGGAAAGCAGTCAGTCAATATTTTTCGGAAACCGATGTATATAGCTAATGTATGGAGACTGCCGGTTAGGTAAACTTTGAGGTTCGAATTTCTGCTAATAAATTTTTTATTTTCAGGCCGATTGCGGAGTTCGACCCCTCTGAAGGAAGGAATCGACGAGATCTACGAGAATAAACAATAAAAAAGGTGAGTGACAATACAAAATTTTGAAGTTTTCGACCAAAAACCAAGTTTTCTATAGGAAAATTAGCAATATACGATTTGGATGCACCAAAAACGATATAATTTTGCTAAGCAGGTAGCTGATTGAGGTGTCAGAAGGAGCACCTCAATGCGTGTGACAAAATAAAAACAATTAAAACTATAAGACTTACAAAATGACTAAGTAAACTACGTGTGTTAAATTTTATAAATAAACTATTAAATTTCTATAGGATCGAGATGAGATTTTTGTAAAATTTTTCAGAAACTACGCCTGAAAATGTCCTGAAACGATTAAATTAACCTAATACAGCGATATTAAACAGAAAAAATTGCTTTGGAAAGCAGTCAGTCAATATTTTTCGGAAACCGATGTATATAGCTAATGTATGGAGACTGCCGGTTAGGTAAACTTTGAGGTTCGAATTTCTGCTAATAAATTTTTTATTTTCAGGCCGATTGCGGAGTTCGACCCCTCTGAAGGAAGGAATCGACGAGATCTACGAGAATAAACAATAAAAAAGGTGAGTGACAATACAAAATTTTGAAGTTTTCGACCAAAAACCAAGTTTTCTATAGGAAAATTAGCAATATACGATTTGGATGCACCAAAAACGATATAATTTTGCTAAGCAGGTAGCTGATTGAGGTGTCAGAAGGAGCACCTCAATGCGTGTGACAAAATAAAAACAATTAAAACTATAAGACTTACAAAATGACTAAGTAAACTACGTGTGTTAAATTTTATAAATAAACTATTAAATTTCTATAGGATCGAGATGAGATTTTTGTAAAATTTTTCAGAAACTACGCCTGAAAATGTCCTGAAAACGATTAAATTAACCTAATACAGCGATATTAAACAGAAAAAATTGCTTTGGAAAGCAGTCAGTCAATATTTTTCGGAAACCGATGTATATAGCTAATGTATGGAGACTGCCGGTTAGGTAAACTTTGAGGTTCGAATTTCTGCTAATAAATTTTATATTTTCAGGCCGATTGCGGAGTTCGACCCCTCTGAAGGAAGGAATCGACGAGATCTACGAGAATAAACAATAAAAAAGGTGAGTGACAATACAAAATTTTGAAGTTTTCGACCAAAAACCAAGTTTTCTATAGGAAAATTAGCAATATACGATTTGGATGCACCAAAAACGATATAATTTTGCTAAGCAGGTAGCTGATTGAGGTGTCAGAAGGAGCACCTCAATGCGTGTGACAAAATAAAAACAATTAAAACTATAAGACTTACAAAATGACTAAGTAAACTACGTGTGTTAAATTTTATAAATAAACTATTAAATTTCTATAGGATCGAGATGAGATTTTTGTAAAATTTTTCAGAAACTACGCCTGAAAATGTCCTGAAACGATTAAATTAACCTAATACAGCGATATTAAACAGAAAAAATTGCTTTGGAAAGCAGTCAGTCAATATTTTTCGGAAACCGATGTATATAGCTAATGTATGGAGACTGCCGGTTAGGTAAACTTTGAGGTTCGAATTTCTGCTAATAAATTTTTTATTTTCAGGCCGATTGCGGAGTTCGACCCCTCTGAAGGAAGGAATCGACGAGATCTACGAGAATAAACAATAAAAAAGGTGAGTGACAATACAAAATTTTGAAGTTTTCGACCAAAAACCAAGTTTTCTATAGGAAAATTAGCAATATACGATTTGGATGCACCAAAAACGATATAATTTTGCTAAGCAGGTAGCTGATTGAGGTGTCAGAAGGAGCACCTCAATGCGTGTGACAAAATAAAAACAATTAAAACTATAAGACTTACAAAATGACTAAGTAAACTACGTGTGTTAAATTTTATAAATAAACTATTAAATTTCTATAGGATCGAGATGAGATTTTTGTAAAATTTTTCAGAAACTACGCCTGAAAATGTCCTGAAACGATTAAATTAACCTAATACAGCGATATTAAACAGAAAAAATTGCTTTGGAAAGCAGTCAGTCAATATTTTTCGGAAACCGATGTATATAGCTAATGTATGGAGACTGCCGGTTAGGTAAACTTTGAGGTTCGAATTTCTGCTAATAAATTTTTTATTTTCAGGCCGATTGCGGAGTTCGACCCCTCTGAAGGAAGGAATCGACGAGATCTACGAGAATAAACAATAAAAAAGGTGAGTGACAATACAAAATTTTGAAGTTTTCGACCAAAAACCAAGTTTTCTATAGGAAAATTAGCAATATACGATTTGGATGCACCAAAAACGATATAATTTTGCTAAGCAGGTAGCTGATTGAGGTGTCAGAAGGAGCACCTCAATGCGTGTGACAAAATAAAAACAATTAAAACTATAAGACTTACAAAATGACTAAGTAAACTACGTGTGTTAAATTTTATAAATAAACTATTAAATTTCTATAGGATCGAGATGAGATTTTTGTAAAATTTTTCAGAAACTACGCCTGAAAATGTCCTGAAACGATTAAATTAACCTAATACAGCGATATTAAACAGAAAAAATTGCTTTGGAAAGCAGTCAGTCAATATTTTTCGGAAACCGATGTATATAGCTAATGTATGGAGACTGCCGGTTAGGTAAACTTTGAGGTTCGAATTTCTGCTAATAAATTTTTTATTTTCAGGCCGATTGCGGAGTTCGACCCCTCTGAAGGAAGGAATCGACGAGATCTACGAGAATAAACAATAAAAAAGGTGAGTGACAATACAAAATTTTGAAGTTTTCGACCAAAAACCAAGTTTTCTATAGGAAAATTAGCAATATACGATTTGGATGCACCAAAAACGATATAATTTTGCTAAGCAGGTAGCTGATTGAGGTGTCAGAAGGAGCACCTCAATGCGTGTGACAAAATAAAAACAATTAAAACTATAAGACTTACAAAATGACTAAGTAAACTACGTGTGTTAAATTTTATAAATAAACTATTAAATTTCTATAGGATCGAGATGAGATTTTTGTAAAATTTTTCAGAAACTACGCCTGAAAATGTCCTGAAAACGATTAAATTAACCTAATACAGCGATATTAAACAGAAAAAATTGCTTTGGAAAGCAGTCAGTCAATATTTTTCGGAAACCGATGTATATAGCTAATGTATGGAGACTGCCGGTTAGGTAAACTTTGAGGTTCGAATTTCTGCTAATAAATTTTTTATTTTCAGGCCGATTGCGGAGTTCGACCCCTCTGAAGGAAGGAATCGACGAGATCTACGAGAATAAACAATAAAAAAGGTGAGTGACAATACAAAATTTTGAAGTTTTCGACCAAAAACCAAGTTTTCTATAGGAAAATTAGCAATATACGATTTGGATGCACCAAAAACGATATAATTTTGCTAAGCAGGTAGCTGATTGAGGTGTCAGAAGGAGCACCTCAATGCGTGTGACAAAATAAAAACAATTAAAACTATAAGACTTACAAAATGACTAAGTAAACTACGTGTGTTAAATTTTATAAATAAACTATTAAATTTCTATAGGATCGAGATGAGATTTTTGTAAAATTTTTCAGAAACTACGCCTGAAAATGTCCTGAAAACGATTAAATTAACCTAATACAGCGATATTAAACAGAAAAAATTGCTTTGGAAAGCAGTCAGTCAATATTTTTCGGAAACCGATGTATATAGCTAATGTATGGAGACTGCCGGTTAGGTAAACTTTGAGGTTCGAATTTCTGCTAATAAATTTTTTATTTTCAGGCCGATTGCGGAGTTCGACCCCTCTGAAGGAAGGAATCGACGAGATCTACGAGAATAAACAATAAAAAAGGTGAGTGACAATACAAAATTTTGAAGTTTTCGACCAAAAACCAAGTTTTCTATAGGAAAATTAGCAATATACGATTTGGATGCACCAAAAACGATATAATTTTGCTAAGCAGGTAGCTGATTGAGGTGTCAGAAGGAGCACCTCAATGCGTGTGACAAAATAAAAACAATTAAAACTATAAGACTTACAAAATGACTAAGTAAACTACGTGTGTTAAATTTTATAAATAAACTATTAAATTTCTATAGGATCGAGATGAGATTTTTGTAAAATTTTTCAGAAACTACGCCTGAAAATGTCCTGAAACGATTAAATTAACCTAATACAGCGATATTAAACAGAAAAAATTGCTTTGGAAAGCAGTCAGTCAATATTTTTCGGAAACCGATGTATATAGCTAATGTATGGAGACTGCCGGTTAGGTAAACTTTGAGGTTCGAATTTCTGCTAATAAATTTTTTATTTTCAGGCCGATTGCGGAGTTCGACCCCTCTGAAGGAAGGAATCGACGAGATCTACGAGAATAAACAATAAAAAAGGTGAGTGACAATACAAAATTTTGAAGTTTTCGACCAAAAACCAAGTTTTCTATAGGAAAATTAGCAATATACGATTTGGATGCACCAAAAACGATATAATTTTGCTAAGCAGGTAGCTGATTGAGGTGTCAGAAGGAGCACCTCAATGCGTGTGACAAAATAAAAACAATTAAAACTATAAGACTTACAAAATGACTAAGTAAACTACGTGTGTTAAATTTTATAAATAAACTATTAAATTTCTATAGGATCGAGATGAGATTTTTGTAAAATTTTTCAGAAACTACGCCTGAAAATGTCCTGAAAACGATTAAATTAACCTAATACAGCGATATTAAACAGAAAAAATTGCTTTGGAAAGCAGTCAGTCAATATTTTTCGGAAACCGATGTATATAGCTAATGTATGGAGACTGCCGGTTAGGTAAACTTTGAGGTTCGAATTTCTGCTAATAAATTTTTTATTTTCAGGCCGATTGCGGAGTTCGACCCCTCTGAAGGAAGGAATCGACGAGATCTACGAGAATAAACAATAAAAAAGGTGAGTGACAATACAAAATTTTGAAGTTTTCGACCAAAAACCAAGTTTTCTATAGGAAAATTAGCAATATACGATTTGGATGCACCAAAAACGATATAATTTTGCTAAGCAGGTAGCTGATTGAGGTGTCAGAAGGAGCACCTCAATGCGTGTGACAAAATAAAAACAATTAAAACTATAAGACTTACAAAATGACTAAGTAAACTACGTGTGTTAAATTTTATAAATAAACTATTAAATTTCTATAGGATCGAGATGAGATTTTTGTAAAATTTTTCAGAAACTACGCCTGAAAATGTCCTGAAAACGATTAAATTAACCTAATACAGCGATATTAAACAGAAAAAATTGCTTTGGAAAGCAGTCAGTCAATATTTTTCGGAAACCGATGTATATAGCTAATGTATGGAGACTGCCGGTTAGGTAAACTTTGAGGTTCGAATTTCTGCTAATAAATTTTTTATTTTCAGGCCGATTGCGGAGTTCGACCCCTCTGAAGGAAGGAATCGACGAGATCTACGAGAATAAACAATAAAAAAGGTGAGTGACAATACAAAATTTTGAAGTTTTCGACCAAAAACCAAGTTTTCTATAGGAAAATTAGCAATATACGATTTGGATGCACCAAAAACGATATAATTTTGCTAAGCAGGTAGCTGATTGAGGTGTCAGAAGGAGCACCTCAATGCGTGTGACAAAATAAAAACAATTAAAACTATAAGACTTACAAAATGACTAAGTAAACTACGTGTGTTAAATTTTATAAATAAACTATTAAATTTCTATAGGATCGAGATGAGATTTTTGTAAAATTTTTCAGAAACTACGCCTGAAAATGTCCTGAAAACGATTAAATTAACCTAATACAGCGATATTAAACAGAAAAAATTGCTTTGGAAAGCAGTCAGTCAATATTTTTCGGAAACCGATGTATATAGCTATTGATGGAGACTGCCGGTTAGGTAAACTTTGAGGTTCGAATTTCTGCTAATAAATTTTTTATTTTCAGGCCGATTGCGGAGTTCGACCCCTCTGAAGGAAGGAATCGACGAGATCTACGAGAATAAACAATAAAAAAGGTGAGTGACAATACAAAATTTTGAAGTTTTCGACCAAAAACCAAGTTTTCTATAGGAAAATTAGCAATATACGATTTGGATGCACCAAAAACGATATAATTTTGCTAAGCAGGTAGCTGATTGAGGTGTCAGAAGGAGCACCTCAATGCGTGTGACAAAATAAAAACAATTAAAACTATAAGACTTACAAAATGACTAAGTAAACTACGTGTGTTAAATTTTATAAATAAACTATTAAATTTCTATAGGATCGAGATAAGATTTTTGTAAAATTTTTCAGAAACTACGCCTGAAAATGTCCTGAAAACGATTAAATTAACCTAATACAGCGATATTAAACAGAAAAAATTGCTTTGGAAAGCAGTCAGTCAATATTTTTCGGAAACCGATGTATATAGCTAATGTATGGAGACTGCCGGTTAGGTAAACTTTGAGGTTCGAATTTCTGCTAATAAATTTTTTATTTTCAGGCCGATTGCGGAGTTCGACCCCTCTGAAGGAAGGAATCGACGAGATCTACGAGAATAAACAATAAAAAAGGTGAGTGACAATACAAAATTTTGAAGTTTTCGACCAAAAACCAAGTTTTCTATAGGAAAATTAGCAATATACGATTTGGATGCACCAAAAACGATATAATTTTGCTAAGCAGGTAGCTGATTGAGGTGTCAGAAGGAGCACCTCAATGCGTGTGACAAAATAAAAACAATTAAAACTATAAGACTTACAAAATGACTAAGTAAACTACGTGTGTTAAATTTTATAAATAAACTATTAAATTTCTATAGGATCGAGATGAGATTTTTGTAAAATTTTTCAGAAACTACGCCTGAAAATGTCCTGAAACGATTAAATTAACCTAATACAGCGATATTAAACAGAAAAAATTGCTTTGGAAAGCAGTCAGTCAATATTTTTCGGAAACCGATGTATATAGCTAATGTATGGAGACTGCCGGTTAGGTAAACTTTGAGGTTCGAATTTCTGCTAATAAATTTTTTATTTTCAGGCCGATTGCGGAGTTCGACCCCTCTGAAGGAAGGAATCGACGAGATCTACGAGAATAAACAATAAAAAAGGTGAGTGACAATACAAAATTTTGAAGTTTTCGACCAAAAACCAAGTTTTCTATAGGAAAATTAGCAATATACGATTTGGATGCACCAAAAACGATATAATTTTGCTAAGCAGGTAGCTGATTGAGGTGTCAGAAGGAGCACCTCAATGCGTGTGACAAAATAAAAACAATTAAAACTATAAGACTTACAAAATGACTAAGTAAACTACGTGTGTTAAATTTTATAAATAAACTATTAAATTTCTATAGGATCGAGATGAGATTTTTGTAAAATTTTTCAGAAACTACGCCTGAAAATGTCCTGAAAACGATTAAATTAACCTAATACAGCGATATTAAACAGAAAAAATTGCTTTGGAAAGCAGTCAGTCAATATTTTTCGGAAACCGATGTATATAGCTAATGTATGGAGACTGCCGGTTAGGTAAACTTTGAGGTTCGAATTTCTGCTAATAAATTTTTTATTTTCAGGCCGATTGCGGAGTTCGACCCCTCTGAAGGAAGGAATCGACGAGATCTACGAGAATAAACAATAAAAAAGGTGAGTGACAATACAAAATTTTGAAGTTTTCGACCAAAAACCAAGTTTTCTATAGGAAAATTAGCAATATACGATTTGGATGCACCAAAAACGATATAATTTTGCTAAGCAGGTAGCTGATTGAGGTGTCAGAAGGAGCACCTCAATGCGTGTGACAAAATAAAAACAATTAAAACTATAAGACTTACAAAATGACTAAGTAAACTACGTGTGTTAAATTTTATAAATAAACTATTAAATTTCTATAGGATCGAGATGAGATTTTTGTAAAATTTTTCAGAAACTACGCCTGAAAATGTCCTGAAAACGATTAAATTAACCTAATACAGCGATATTAAACAGAAAAAATTGCTTTGGAAAGCAGTCAGTCAATATTTTTCGGAAACCGATGTATATAGCTAATGTATGGAGACTGCCGGTTAGGTAAACTTTGAGGTTCGAATTTCTGCTAATAAATTTTTTATTTTCAGGCCGATTGCGGAGTTCGACCCCTCTGAAGGAAGGAATCGACGAGATCTACGAGAATAAACAATAAAAAAGGTGAGTGACAATACAAAATTTTGAAGTTTTCGACCAAAAACCAAGTTTTCTATAGGAAAATTAGCAATATACGATTTGGATGCACCAAAAACGATATAATTTTGCTAAGCAGGTAGCTGATTGAGGTGTCAGAAGGAGCACCTCAATGCGTGTGACAAAATAAAAACAATTAAAACTATAAGACTTACAAAATGACTAAGTAAACTACGTGTGTTAAATTTTATAAATAAACTATTAAATTTCTATAGGATCGAGATGAGATTTTTGTAAAATTTTTCAGAAACTACGCCTGAAAATGTCCTGAAACGATTAAATTAACCTAATACAGCGATATTAAACAGAAAAAATTGCTTTGGAAAGCAGTCAGTCAATATTTTTCGGAAACCGATGTATATAGCTAATGTATGGAGACTGCCGGTTAGGTAAACTTTGAGGTTCGAATTTCTGCTAATAAATTTTTTATTTTCAGGCCGATTGCGGAGTTCGACCCCTCTGAAGGAAGGAATCGACGAGATCTACGAGAATAAACAATAAAAAAGGTGAGTGACAATACAAAATTTTGAAGTTTTCGACCAAAAACCAAGTTTTCTATAGGAAAATTAGCAATATACGATTTGGATGCACCAAAAACGATATAATTTTGCTAAGCAGGTAGCTGATTGAGGTGTCAGAAGGAGCACCTCAATGCGTGTGACAAAATAAAAACAATTAAAACTATAAGACTTACAAAATGACTAAGTAAACTACGTGTGTTAAATTTTATAAATAAACTATTAAATTTCTATAGGATCGAGATGAGATTTTTGTAAAATTTTTCAGAAACTACGCCTGAAAATGTCCTGAAAACGATTAAATTAACCTAATACAGCGATATTAAACAGAAAAAATTGCTTTGGAAAGCAGTCAGTCAATATTTTTCGGAAACCGATGTATATAGCTAATGTATGGAGACTGCCGGTTAGGTAAACTTTGAGGTTCGAATTTCTGCTAATAAATTTTTTATTTTCAGGCCGATTGCGGAGTTCGACCCCTCTGAAGGAAGGAATCGACGAGATCTACGAGAATAAACAATAAAAAAGGTGAGTGACAATACAAAATTTTGAAGTTTTCGACCAAAAACCAAGTTTTCTATAGGAAAATTAGCAATATACGATTTGGATGCACCAAAAACGATATAATTTTGCTAAGCAGGTAGCTGATTGAGGTGTCAGAAGGAGCACCTCAATGCGTGTGACAAAATAAAAACAATTAAAACTATAAGACTTACAAAATGACTAAGTAAACTACGTGTGTTAAATTTTATAAATAAACTATTAAATTTCTATAGGATCGAGATGAGATTTTTGTAAAATTTTTCAGAAACTACGCCTGAAAATGTCCTGAAAACGATTAAATTAACCTAATACAGCGATATTAAACAGAAAAAATTGCTTTGGAAAGCAGTCAGTCAATATTTTTCGGAAACCGATGTATATAGCTAATGTATGGAGACTGCCGGTTAGGTAAACTTTGAGGTTCGAATTTCTGCTAATAAATTTTTTATTTTCAGGCCGATTGCGGAGTTCGACCCCTCTGAAGGAAGGAATCGACGAGATCTACGAGAATAAACAATAAAAAAGGTGAGTGACAATACAAAATTTTGAAGTTTTCGACCAAAAACCAAGTTTTCTATAGGAAAATTAGCAATATACGATTTGGATGCACCAAAAACGATATAATTTTGCTAAGCAGGTAGCTGATTGAGGTGTCAGAAGGAGCACCTCAATGCGTGTGACAAAATAAAAACAATTAAAACTATAAGACTTACAAAATGACTAAGTAAACTACGTGTGTTAAATTTTATAAATAAACTATTAAATTTCTATAGGATCGAGATAAGATTTTTGTAAAATTTTTCAGAAACTACGCCTGAAAATGTCCTGAAAACGATTAAATTAACCTAATACAGCGATATTAAACAGAAAAAATTGCTTTGGAAAGCAGTCAGTCAATATTTTTCGGAAACCGATGTATATAGCTAATGTATGGAGACTGCCGGTTAGGTAAACTTTGAGGTTCGAATTTCTGCTAATAAATTTTTTATTTTCAGGCCGATTGCGGAGTTCGACCCCTCTGAAGGAAGGAATCGACGAGATCTACGAGAATAAACAATAAAAAAGGTGAGTGACAATACAAAATTTTGAAGTTTTCGACCAAAAACCAAGTTTTCTATAGGAAAATTAGCAATATACGATTTGGATGCACCAAAAACGATATAATTTTGCTAAGCAGGTAGCTGATTGAGGTGTCAGAAGGAGCACCTCAATGCGTGTGACAAAATAAAAACAATTAAAACTATAAGACTTACAAAATGACTAAGTAAACTACGTGTGTTAAATTTTATAAATAAACTATTAAATTTCTATAGGATCGAGATGAGATTTTTGTAAAATTTTTCAGAAACTACGCCTGAAAATGTCCTGAAACGATTAAATTAACCTAATACAGCGATATTAAACAGAAAAAATTGCTTTGGAAAGCAGTCAGTCAATATTTTTCGGAAACCGATGTATATAGCTAATGTATGGAGACTGCCGGTTAGGTAAACTTTGAGGTTCGAATTTCTGCTAATAAATTTTTTATTTTCAGGCCGATTGCGGAGTTCGACCCCTCTGAAGGAAGGAATCGACGAGATCTACGAGAATAAACAATAAAAAAGGTGAGTGACAATACAAAATTTTGAAGTTTTCGACCAAAAACCAAGTTTTCTATAGGAAAATTAGCAATATACGATTTGGATGCACCAAAAACGATATAATTTTGCTAAGCAGGTAGCTGATTGAGGTGTCAGAAGGAGCACCTCAATGCGTGTGACAAAATAAAAACAATTAAAACTATAAGACTTACAAAATGACTAAGTAAACTACGTGTGTTAAATTTTATAAATAAACTATTAAATTTCTATAGGATCGAGATGAGATTTTTGTAAAATTTTTCAGAAACTACGCCTGAAAATGTCCTGAAAACGATTAAATTAACCTAATACAGCGATATTAAACAGAAAAAATTGCTTTGGAAAGCAGTCAGTCAATATTTTTCGGAAACCGATGTATATAGCTAATGTATGGAGACTGCCGGTTAGGTAAACTTTGAGGTTCGAATTTCTGCTAATAATTTTTTTATTTTCAGGCCGATTGCGGAGTTCGACCCCTCTGAAGGAAGGAATCGACGAGATCTACGAGAATAAACAATAAAAAAGGTGAGTGACAATACAAAATTTTGAAGTTTTCGACCAAAAACCAAGTTTTCTATAGGAAAATTAGCAATATACGATTTGGATGCACCAAAAACGATATAATTTTGCTAAGCAGGTAGCTGATTGAGGTGTCAGAAGGAGCACCTCAATGCGTGTGACAAAATAAAAACAATTAAAACTATAAGACTTACAAAATGACTAAGTAAACTACGTGTGTTAAATTTTATAAATAAACTATTAAATTTCTATAGGATCGAGATGAGATTTTTGTAAAATTTTTCAGAAACTACGCCTGAAAATGTCCTGAAAACGATTAAATTAACCTAATACAGCGATATTAAACAGAAAAAATTGCTTTGGAAAGCAGTCAGTCAATATTTTTCGGAAACCGATGTATATAGCTAATGTATGGAGACTGCCGGTTAGGTAAACTTTGAGGTTCGAATTTCTGCTAATAAATTTTTTATTTTCAGGCCGATTGCGGAGTTCGACCCCTCTGAAGGAAGGAATCGACGAGATCTACGAGAATAAACAATAAAAAAGGTGAGTGACAATACAAAATTTGAAGTTTTCGACCAAAAACCAAGTTTTCTATAGGAAAATTAGCAATATACGATTTGGATGCACCAAAAACGATATAATTTTGCTAAGCAGGTAGCTGATTGAGGTGTCAGAAGGAGCACCTCAATGCGTGTGACAAAATAAAAACAATTAAAACTATAAGACTTACAAAATGACTAAGTAAACTACGTGTGTTAAATTTTATAAATAAACTATTAAATTTCTATAGGATCGAGATGAGATTTTTGTAAAATTTTTCAGAAACTACGCCTGAAAATGTCCTGAAACGATTAAATTAACCTAATACAGCGATATTAAACAGAAAAAATTGCTTTGGAAAGCAGTCAGTC
>CALYBW010000234.1:60000-153834 GCA_944452665.1 Stenoptilia bipunctidactyla | reverse complement strand
GACCAAAAAACCCAGATTTCGATGCACCAAAAACGATGTAAATTTGCTAGTGCGGTAGCTGATTGAGGAGTCAGAAGGAGCGCCTCAATGCGTTTGACAAAATAAAATCAATTTAAGTAATACAAATTTTCAAAATGACTATGTAAACTACGATAGGTTAGGTTTGGGTCAGGTTAGGTTAGGTTAGGTTAGAGTTTAGTTGCAAATAACTTTTTTATTTTCAAGCCGATTGCGGAGTTCGACCCCTCTGAAGGAAGGTATCGACGAGATCTACACGAATAAACAATAAAAACGCTGAGTTACTATACTAAATTTTAAGTTTTAGACCAAAAACCCAGATTTCGATGCACCAAAAACGATGTAAATTTGCTAGTGCGGTAGCTGATTGAGGAGTCAGAAGGAGCGCCTCAATGCGTTTGACAAAATAAAATCAATTTAAGTAATACAAATTTTCAAAATGACTATGTAAACTACGATAGGTTAGGTTTGGGTCAGGTTAGGTTAGGTTAGGTTAGAGTTTAGTTGCAAATAACTTTTTTATTTTCAAGCCGATTGCGGAGTTCGACCCCTCTGAAGGAAGGTATCGACGAGATCTACACGAATAAACAATAAAAACGCTGAGTTACTATACTAAATTTTTAAGTTTTAGACCAAAAACCCAGATTTCGATGCACCAAAAACGATGTAAATTTGCTAGTGCGGTAGCTGATTGAGGAGTCAGAAGGAGCGCCTCAATGCGTTTGACAAAATAAAATCAATTTAAGTAATACAAATTTTCAAAATGACTATGTAAACTACGATAGGTTAGGTTTGGGTCAGGTTAGGTTAGGTTAGGTTAGAGTTTAGTTGCAAATAACTTTTTTATTTTCAAGCCGATTGCAGGAGTTCGACCCCTCTGAAGGAAGGTATCGACGAGATCTACACGAATAAACAATAAAAACGCTGAGTTACTATACTAAATTTTTAAGTTTTAGACCAAAAACCCAGATTTCGATGCACCAAAAACGATGTAAATTTGCTAGTGCGGTAGCTGATTGAGGAGTCAGAAGGAGCGCCTCAATGCGTTTGACAAAATAAAATCAATTTAAGTAATACAAATTTTCAAAATGACTATGTAAACTACGATAGGTTAGGTTTGGGTCAGGTTAGGTAGGTTAGGTTAGGTTAGAGTTTAGTTGCAAATAACTTTTTTATTTTCAAGCCGATTGCGGAGTTCGACCCCTCTGAAGGAAGGTATCGACGAGATCTACACGAATAAACAATAAAAACGCTGAGTTACTGTACTAAATTTTTAAGTTTTAGACCAAAAACCCAGATTTCGATGCACCAAAAACGATGTAAATTTGCTAGTGCGGTAGCTGATTGAGGAGTCAGAAGGAGCGCCTCAATGCGTTTGACAAAATAAAATCAATTTAAGTAATACAAATTTTCAAAATGACTATGTAAACTACGATAGGTTAGGTTTGGGTCAGGTTAGGTTAGGTTAGGTTAGAGTTTAGTTGCAAATAACTTTTTTATTTTCAAGCCGATTGCGGAGTTCGACCCCTCTGAAGGAAGGTATCGACGAGATCTACACGAATAAACAATAAAAACGCTGAGTTACTATACTAAATTTTTAAGTTTTAGACCAAAAACCCAGATTTCGATGCACCAAAAACGATGTAAATTTGCTAGTGCGGTAGCTGATTGAGGAGTCAGAAGGAGCGCCTCAATGCGTTTGACAAAATAAAATCAATTTAAGTAATACAAATTTTCAAAATGACTATGTAAACTACGATAGGTTAGGTTTGGGTCAGGTTAGGTTAGGTTAGAGTTTAGTTGCAAATAACTTTTTTATTTTCAAGCCGATTGCGGAGTTCGACCCCTCTGAAGGAAGGTATCGACGAGATCTACACGAATAAACAATAAAAACGCTGAGTTACTATACTAAATTTTTAAGTTTTAGACCAAAAACCCAGATTTCGATGCACCAAAAACGATGTAAATTTGCTAGTGCGGTAGCTGATTGAGGAGTCAGAAGGAGCGCCTCAATGCGTTTGACAAAATAAAATCAATTTAAGTAATACAAATTTTCAAAATGACTATGTAAACTACGATAGGTTAGGTTTGGGTCAGGTTAGGTTAGGTTAGAGTTTAGTTGCAAATAACTTTTTTATTTTCAAGCCGATTGCGGAGTTCGACCCCTCTGAAGGAAGGTATCGACGAGATCTACACGAATAAACAATAAAAACGCTGAGTTACTATACTAAATTTTTAAGTTTTAGACCAAAAACCCAGATTTCGATGCACCAAAAACGATGTAAATTTGCTAGTGCGGTAGCTGATTGAGGAGTCAGAAGGAGCGCCTCAATGCGTTTGACAAAATAAAATCAATTTAAGTAATACAAATTTTCAAAATGACTATGTAAACTACGATAGGTTAGGTTTGGGTCAGGTTAGGTTAGGTTAGGTTAGAGTTTAGTTGCAAATAACTTTTTTATTTTCAAGCCGATTGCGGAGTTCGACCCCTCTGAAGGAAGGTATCGACGAGATCTACACGAATAAACAATAAAAACGCTGAGTTACTATACTAAATTTTTAAGTTTTAGACCAAAAACCCAGATTTCGATGCACCAAAAACGATGTAAATTTGCTAGTGCGGTAGCTGATTGAGGAGTCAGAAGGAGCGCCTCAATGCGTTTGACAAAATAAAATCAATTTAAGTAATACAAATTTTCAAAATGACTATGTAAACTACGATAGGTTAGGTTTGGGTCAGGTTAGGTAGGTTAGGTTAGGTTAGAGTTTAGTTGCAAATAACTTTTTTATTTTCAAGCCGATTGCGGAGTTCGACCCCTCTGAAGGAAGGTATCGACGAGATCTACACGAATAAACAATAAAAACGCTGAGTTACTATACTAAATTTTTAAGTTTTAGACCAAAAACCCAGATTTCGATGCACCAAAAACGATGTAAATTTGCTAGTGCGGTAGCTGATTGAGGAGTCAGAAGGAGCGCCTCAATGCGTTTGACAAAATAAAATCAATTTAAGTAATACAAATTTTCAAAATGACTATGTAAACTACGATAGGTTAGGTTTGGGTCAGGTTAGGTTAGGTTAGGTTAGAGTTTAGTTGCAAATAACTTTTTTATTTTCAAGCCGATTGCGGAGTTCGACCCCTCTGAAGGAAGGTATCGACGAGATATACACGAATAAACAATAAAAACGCTGAGTTACTGTACTAAATTTTTAAGTTTTAGACCAAAAACCCAGATTTCGATGCACCAAAAACGATGTAAATTTGCTAGTGCGGTAGCTGATTGAGGAGTCAGAAGGAGCGCCTCAATGCGTTTGACAAAATAAAATCAATTTAAGTAATACAAATTTTCAAAATGACTATGTAAACTACGATAGGTTAGGTTTGGGTCAGGTTAGGTTAGGTTAGGTTAGAGTTTAGTTGCAAATAACTTTTTTATTTTCAAGCCGATTGCGGAGTTCGACCCCTCTGAAGGAAGGTATCGACGAGATCTACACGAATAAACAATAAAAACGCTGAGTTACTGTACTAAATTTTTAAGTTTTAGACCAAAAACCCAGATTTCGATGCACCAAAAACGATGTAAATTTGCTAGTGCGGTAGCTGATTGAGGAGTCAGAAGGAGCGCCTCAATGCGTTTGACAAAATAAAATCAATTTAAGTAATACAAATTTTCAAAATGACTATGTAAACTACGATAGGTTAGGTTTGGGTCAGGTTAGGTTAGGTTAGGTTAGAGTTTAGTTGCAAATAACTTTTTTATTTTCAAGCCGATTGCGGAGTTCGACCCCTCTGAAGGAAGGTATCGACGAGATCTACACGAATAAACAATAAAAACGCTGAGTTACTGTACTAAATTTTTAAGTTTTAGACCAAAAACCCAGATTTCGATGCACCAAAAACGATGTAAATTTGCTAGTGCGGTAGCTGATTGAGGAGTCAGAAGGAGCGCCTCAATGCGTTTGACAAAATAAAATCAATTTAAGTAATACAAATTTTCAAAATGACTATGTAAACTACGATAGGTTAGGTTTGGGTCAGGTTAGGTTAGGTTAGGTTAGAGTTTAGTTGCAAATAACTTTTTTATTTTCAAGCCGATTGCGGAGTTCGACCCCTCTGAAGGAAGGTATCGACGAGATCTACACGAATAAACAATAAAAACGCTGAGTTACTATACTAAATTTTTAAGTTTTAGACCAAAAACCCAGATTTCGATGCACCAAAAACGATGTAAATTTGCTAGTGCGGTAGCTGATTGAGGAGTCAGAAGGAGCGCCTCAATGCGTTTGACAAAATAAAATCAATTTAAGTAATACAAATTTTCAAAATGACTATGTAAACTACGATAGGTTAGGTTTGGGTCAGGTTAGGTTAGGTTAGGTTAGAGTTTAGTTGCAAATAACTTTTTTATTTTCAAGCCGATTGCGGAGTTCGACCCCTCTGAAGGAAGGTATCGACGAGATCTACACGAATAAACAATAAAAACGCTGAGTTACTATACTAAATTTTTAAGTTTTAGACCAAAAACCCAGATTTCGATGCACCAAAAACGATGTAAATTTGCTAGTGCGGTAGCTGATTGAGGAGTCAGAAGGAGCGCCTCAATGCGTTTGACAAAATAAAATCAATTTAAGTAATACAAATTTTCAAAATGACTATGTAAACTACGATAGGTTAGGTTTGGGTCAGGTTAGGTTAGGTTAGGTTAGAGTTTAGTTGCAAATAACTTTTTTATTTTCAAGCCGATTGCGGAGTTCGACCCCTCTGAAGGAAGGTATCGACGAGATCTACACGAATAAACAATAAAAACGCTGAGTTACTATACTAAATTTTTAAGTTTTAGACCAAAAACCCAGATTTCGATGCACCAAAAACGATGTAAATTTGCTAGTGCGGTAGCTGATTGAGGAGTCAGAAGGAGCGCCTCAATGCGTTTGACAAAATAAAATCAATTTAAGTAATACAAATTTTCAAAATGACTATGTAAACTACGATAGGTTAGGTTTGGGTCAGGTTAGGTTAGGTTAGAGTTTAGTTGCAAATAACTTTTTTATTTTCAAGCCGATTGCGGAGTTCGACCCCTCTGAAGGAAGGTATCGACGAGATCTACACGAATAAACAATAAAAACGCTGAGTTACTATACTAAATTTTTAAGTTTTAGACCAAAAACCCAGATTTCGATGCACCAAAAACGATGTAAATTTGCTAGTGCGGTAGCTGATTGAGGAGTCAGAAGGAGCGCCTCAATGCGTTTGACAAAATAAAATCAATTTAAGTAATACAAATTTTCAAAATGACTATGTAAACTACGATAGGTTAGGTTTGGGTCAGGTTAGGTTAGGTTAGGTTAGAGTTTAGTTGCAAATAACTTTTTTATTTTCAAGCCGATTGCGGAGTTCGACCCCTCTGAAGGAAGGTATCGACGAGATCTACACGAATAAACAATAAAAACGCTGAGTTACTATACTAAATTTTTAAGTTTTAGACCAAAAACCCAGATTTCGATGCACCAAAAACGATGTAAATTTGCTAGTGCGGTAGCTGATTGAGGAGTCAGAAGGAGCGCCTCAATGCGTTTGACAAAATAAAATCAATTTAAGTAATACAAATTTTCAAAATGACTATGTAAACTACGATAGGTTAGGTTTGGGTCAGGTTAGGTTAGGTTAGGTTAGAGTTTAGTTGCAAGTAACTTTTTTATTTTCAAGCCGATTGCGGAGTTCGACCCCTCTGAAGGAAGGTATCGACGAGATCTACACGAATAAACAATAAAAACGCTGAGTTACTGTACTAAATTTTTAAGTTTTAGACCAAAAACCCAGATTTCGATGCACCAAAAACGATGTAAATTTGCTAGTGCGGTAGCTGATTGAGGAGTCAGAAGGAGCGCCTCAATGCGTTTGACAAAATAAAATCAATTTAAGTAATACAAATTTTCAAAATGACTATGTAAACTACGATAGGTTAGGTTTGGGTCAGGTTAGGTTAGGTTAGGTTAGAGTTTAGTTGCAAGTAACTTTTTTATTTTCAAGCCGATTGCGGAGTTCGACCCCTCTGAAGGAAGGTATCGACGAGATCTACACGAATAAACAATAAAAACGCTGAGTTACTGTACTAAATTTTTAAGTTTTAGACCAAAAACCCAGATTTCGATGCACCAAAAACGATGTAAATTTGCTAGTGCGGTAGCTGATTGAGGAGTCAGAAGGAGCGCCTCAATGCGTTTGACAAAATAAAATCAATTTAAGTAATACAAATTTTCAAAATGACTATGTAAACTACGATAGGTTAGGTTTGGGTCAGGTTAGGTTAGGTTAGGTTAGAGTTTAGTTGCAAATAACTTTTTTATTTTCAAGCCGATTGCGGAGTTCGACCCCTCTGAAGGAAGGTATCGACGAGATCTACACGAATAAACAATAAAAACGCTGAGTTACTATACTAAATTTTTAAGTTTTAGACCAAAAACCCAGATTTCGATGCACCAAAAACGATGTAAATTTGCTAGTGCGGTAGCTGATTGAGGAGTCAGAAGGAGCGCCTCAATGCGTTTGACAAAATAAAATCAATTTAAGTAATACAAATTTTCAAAATGACTATGTAAACTACGATAGGTTAGGTTTGGGTCAGGTTAGGTTAGGTTAGGTTAGAGTTTAGTTGCAAATAACTTTTTTATTTTCAAGCCGATTGCGGAGTTCGACCCCTCTGAAGGAAGGTATCGACGAGATCTACACGAATAAACAATAAAAACGCTGAGTTACTGTACTAAATTTTTAAGTTTTAGACCAAAAACCCAGATTTCGATGCACCAAAAACGATGTAAATTTGCTAGTGCGGTAGCTGATTGAGGAGTCAGAAGGAGCGCCTCAATGCGTTTGACAAAATAAAATCAATTTAAGTAATACAAATTTTCAAAATGACTATGTAAACTACGATAGGTTAGGTTTGGGTCAGGTTAGGTTAGGTTAGGTTAGAGTTTAGTTGCAAATAACTTTTTTATTTTCAAGCCGATTGCGGAGTTCGACCCCTCTGAAGGAAGGTATCGACGAGATCTACACGAATAAACAATAAAAACGCTGAGTTACTATACTAAATTTTTAAGTTTTAGACCAAAAACCCAGATTTCGATGCACCAAAAACGATGTAAATTTGCTAGTGCGGTAGCTGATTGAGGAGTCAGAAGGAGCGCCTCAATGCGTTTGACAAAATAAAATCAATTTAAGTAATACAAATTTTCAAAATGACTATGTAAACTACGATAGGTTAGGTTTGGGTCAGGTTAGGTTAGGTTAGGTTAGAGTTTAGTTGCAAATAACTTTTTTATTTTCAAGCCGATTGCGGAGTTCGACCCCTCTGAAGGAAGGTATCGACGAGATCTACACGAATAAACAATAAAAACGCTGAGTTACTATACTAAATTTTTAAGTTTTAGACCAAAAACCCAGATTTCGATGCACCAAAAACGATGTAAATTTGCTAGTGCGGTAGCTGATTGAGGAGTCAGAAGGAGCGCCTCAATGCGTTTGACAAAATAAAATCAATTTAAGTAATACAAATTTTCAAAATGACTATGTAAACTACGATAGGTTAGGTTTGGGTCAGGTTAGGTTAGGTTAGGTTAGAGTTTAGTTGCAAATAACTTTTTTATTTTCAAGCCGATTGCGGAGTTCGACCCCTCTGAAGGAAGGTATCGACGAGATCTACACGAATAAACAATAAAAACGCTGAGTTACTGTACTAAATTTTTAAGTTTTAGACCAAAAACCCAGATTTCGATGCACCAAAAACGATGTAAATTTGCTAGTGCGGTAGCTGATTGAGGAGTCAGAAGGAGCGCCTCAATGCGTTTGACAAAATAAAATCAATTTAAGTAATACAAATTTTCAAAATGACTATGTAAACTACGATAGGTTAGGTTTGGGTCAGGTTAGGTTAGGTTAGGTTAGAGTTTAGTTGCAAATAACTTTTTTATTTTCAAGCCGATTGCGGAGTTCGACCCCTCTGAAGGAAGGTATCGACGAGATCTACACGAATAAACAATAAAAACGCTGAGTTACTATACTAAATTTTTAAGTTTTAGACCAAAAACCCAGATTTCGATGCACCAAAAACGATGTAAATTTGCTAGTGCGGTAGCTGATTGAGGAGTCAGAAGGAGCGCCTCAATGCGTTTGACAAAATAAAATCAATTTAAGTAATACAAATTTTCAAAATGACTATGTAAACTACGATAGGTTAGGTTTGGGTCAGGTTAGGTTAGAGTTTAGTTGCAAATAACTTTTTTATTTTCAAGCCGATTGCGGAGTTCGACCCCTCTGAAGGAAGGTATCGACGAGATCTACACGAATAAACAATAAAAACGCTGAGTTACTATACTAAATTTTTAAGTTTTAGACCAAAAACCCAGATTTCGATGCACCAAAAACGATGTAAATTTGCTAGTGCGGTAGCTGATTGAGGAGTCAGAAGGAGCGCCTCAATGCGTTTGACAAAATAAAATCAATTTAAGTAATACAAATTTTCAAAATGACTATGTAAACTACGATAGGTTAGGTTTGGGTCAGGTTAGGTTAGGTTAGGTTAGAGTTTAGTTTCCCCCCCCCAAGTGGAGTGTGCCTTGTCGTGGCGGGGGGGCTCAGTAGCCCGTCGCAATCCAGCGACTGGGTGAAGCCAAATCACTCCTACGATGGTGGCGCGCTGCGTCTGTCCCGTATCGGGCGGCCGTGTGCCCCTCCGGTACCTTGCGTCTGACCCGTAGCGGGCGGCAGTGGTATCGGGGTGAGGGGGTGGTAGGCGTGGCGAGCACTAACACTGCCGTCGCGTAGTCATTAAATTGTCACTGCCACCAAAACCGTAACCCGTCGAAGTGTCGTGGAACATGTCTCGCGGCTTTGATGGAACGGGGGTCTTGGCTTAACCGCCCGGACCGTGAGGAGACATCCTCTATAAAAAACCCCGAAAGACCGATCGCTGGGAAACGCGGCGATCGGTTGCCTCTTCGGAGGTGGCAGAGTGGGATAATTCTGCCAATTAGCGACCAACCCTGGGTATCTCCCGACCCCCAGGCGTAAGTAGGGTTGACCTTGGCACCGCGTCACTGCCTCGACTAAGTCAATATCACGAACGCGGTACTCGTGGGTTTTGTTATGGATGCTAAACTTTCAAAAGACGTTGAGCCTGAGACGGGCGGAGTTGACGATGGGCCTGTGAAGGGCGGAGTTGACGGTGGGCCTGTGAAGGGCGGAGTTTGTGTTGTGCCCGAGAAGGGTGGAGTCGGTGGAGATGCCTGTGAAGGCAAATTATTTGTTGTGGGACGCTGTGACAGCGCAGAAGAGAGCGGCCGTGAAGGCAGAGGTTTTGTTTTGCCTGGCAAGGGCAAAAGCCGCGGTAGAAGCCGCAATGTCGGAGAAGGGAGAAGTGCGGGCGGTGCGGGAGTCTGTACCCGGTCGCAGAGGAGGTCCTCCTCCATCTTGAGTGGATTGTCGATGGAGGTCGGCGATAGTAGCGGATCGGAGCTCGGAAGCTCCTGTGCTCGTCAAAAGAGGAGTTCGGAGTTTGGCGGAATCCTTTCTGACACGGAGCTTTCGGGCCTGGAGACGGACGCAGACGCAAACGCGAGGGCAATTATCCCTACCAAAAAAGGGAAGAAGGGTTCCCCTAAAAAGGGGAAAGGTAGTAAACCCAAGGAGACGGGAGAAAGCGGTGAGGGATTAAAAGTTACCTTCCGCAAGGAAAGTCCAACTCTTCCCGTTATGGAAGTGTTGGACATTGAGAGGCTGGCAACAGACCAGATAAGAGAGAGGGCAGGTGTGAAGGTGGCTAGAATTCTCTCGCTGGCTACAACTTCAAATAATTTGAAGGGTACCTACGTGAGAGAATTAAAAGACAGTGCCGGAGACCTGAGCGACATTATCGAATGTCTCTCGAGGAGAACCGAGGGGGATGAAATTCGTAACCTCCGTCGGGATAATATCCGTCTCAGGAGGCATGTGGAGGATCTTAAGTCCGAGATCTATGCCCTGAGACGGGAGTTCCAGGAGGGACGGGAGCGCCACAGTTCCCAGCCTGCCGAACCGGTCTCAACCAATCTGGTTGCAGACCTCAAGGCCGCTCTTTTGCCAGATTTTATGGCGTCGGTGGGATCAATGATGGATGCCAAACTCTCGGACATCCGATCATTGCTCCCGGCCAAAAAATTGCGCCCCCCTCTGGCGCATGAATCCCGCGAGGTATTGTCCACAGTCAGTGCACCGGTGCAAACTAATGCGCCGGTGCAAAGTGATGCGCCCTCCTCGGCAGAGCAACCTGTGGCGTCCTGGGCCACGGTGGCCAGGAGGAAGAAAAAAAAGAAGGCCTCTGCCCCGGCGGTAGCGACGGTGGCAGCTCCTGCCCCAGGCAAGCCGGCAACGCAGTCCCAGCGGCTGTTGGCAGCTGTGGCATCCCCACGTCCTGCCCCACCGGCAGCTAAGCCGAAGCTCACCCCTCCAAGGTCCTCTGCAGTGGTAATCACACTGCTTCCAGAGGCCATCCAAAGAGGGGTGAGCTACAAAGACGCAATCCTGACTGCGCGTCAGAGTATCAAGCTGGCTGATCTGGGGATTGCCACTGTGAAGATCCGGGAGTCGGCAACGGGAGCCCGCATGCTGGAGGTCCCGGGCACCCAAAGTGGGGACAAGGCGGATCAGCTTGCGGACAAACTGCGAGCTGTTCTTGCTGAGGTCGCAAGGGTGGACCGGCCGGAGAAGCTGGCCGAGCTGCGGATTGGGGGGCTGGACGACTCCGTCACCGCTGAGGATGTGGTGGCGGCAGTTGCGTCTAGGGGAGAATGTGCACCCGAGCAAGTCAAGGCGGGTGCACTTCTGGCGTCGGTCCGCGGGATGGCCGCGATTTTTGTCCGGTGCCCTGTCACTGCGGCAAAAAAGATAGTGGGAGCCCGCCTGCTTGTCGGCTGGAGTTCCGCCTCCGTGACGGCACTCGAGGCGCGCCCCATGCGCTGTTACAGGTGCATGGGGATCGGGCACGTCCGCGCCACGTGCCCGTCAGCGGTCGACCGATCGGACCTGTGTCACCGGTGTGGACAGCCGGGACACATGGCCGCCGCCTGCACTGCCGCCACACGATGTGCGGTATGTGCTGACGTTGGGTGCCCGTCGGCACACGTGATGGGGAGGAGGAGTTGCAACCCTCCCCCCGTCAAAAAGAGAGGGGTCCGCGGTGTCGGGCTTCCTAAAACGGCGGTGCCCCAACAGGCGGCTGAGGAAATTGAAATGGCCGAGTAATGGGTAGTAGGTCCTTCAATTTCCTCCAGGGGAACCTCAACCACTGCGCCGCTGCTCAGGATTTATTCCTGCAGGCTATGGCACAGTGGGAAATCGAAGTGGCGGTCGTGGCGGAGCCTTATTATGTGGCTCCACGACCGCATTGGGCCTGCTCCTTAGACGGCACGGTGGCCATCGTCGTGCGGTTGGGGGGGTGTCACGCACTGATTGTCAGGGAGAGGGGTCCAGGATACGTGGCGGTCAGGTGGGGGGAGTACACCATTATTGGTGTTTACTTTTCCCCTAATAGGCCGCTACGTGAGTACGAGCAGTACTTGGACTCCCTCCACGCATTGGTCGGGCGTATGGGGCCCGACCAACTGCTTCTGATGGGCGACCTTAATGCGAGGTCGCCTCAGTGGGGTGACACCATCACCAACTCTTTCGGCGTGGCCCTGGGGGAATGGGCTGTGGAGGCTGGACTGTCCCTCTTGAATACCGGGACAGTGCCGACTTGTGTGCGACCGCAGGGTTCGTCCAGGGTGGACGTTACGTTCTGCTCTCCTGCGATCGCACACAGGATGTGCAATTGGCGGGTGCTGGTGGACCCGGTGACCCTATCGGACCATCGGTACATCCGGTTCGAAGTCGCCGTCCAACAGCACCTAGCGGAGTCTCCACGGCATCCCCCTGCCTTCCCGCGCTGGGCGATCGCCCGGCTCGACCGCGAAAAAGCGGCTGAGGCGGCCGTCGTCCAGGCGTGGTGTGCGCCGCGCACTGCCCCGGCCTCGGTGGACGAGGGCGCAGGCCGCTTCCGCGCCGCTTTGACTGCGGTGTGTGATGCGGCAATGCCCAGGGCGAGGGTCCACTGCGGTCGCAAGGCCGTGTACTGGTGGTCTCCGGAGATTGCTGAACTCCGGGACGCCCACGGTCGGGCTTGGCGGGAGTGTTCGCACTACCGCCGGCGGCGCCACCGCGACGAAGCGGAGGAGGCGCGGCTGGTGGCCGCTTGCAAGGCCACCAAGAAAGCATTGCAAGCGGCGATCTGCGCCGCTAAGGAGCGGGCCAGGGAGGAACTCCTGGAGGGTCTCAACAGGGACCCGTGGGGGCGTCCCTATAAGATGGCTCGGAACAAACTCCGGGCCATGGGACGGCCCCTCACTGAGACTCTCCAGCCTGAGTTCCTGAGGGTGGTCGTGGGAGAGCTGTTTCCTAACAGCCCCGACCACTCCTTGCCTCCCCCAGCGGGAGTGGCATGGGAGATTGAGGTTCCCCCCATCTCGGACGCCGAGATGGAGAATGCCATCTCCCGCTTGGGGAGGAAGAGGACGGCCCCCGGACCGGATGGAGTGCCCGGACGGATCCTAGAGGTAGCGGTGGAAACCCTGGGATCCGAGCTTCGGAAAGTGTTCGACCTCTCTCTGAGAACCGGACGGTTTCCGAAGCTCTGGAAGGACGGGAGGCTCTGCCTCCTCGGGAAAGAGGGCCGGTCGCCGGACAGTCCGTCGGCGTTCCGGCCTTTGGTCCTGCTGGATGAGACGGCCAAGATGCTGGAATTTATTCTGGCATCCCGGCTTGTCCAGCACCTCGAGGGGGTAGGGCCTGACCTGTCCGAGGCACAGTTCGGGTTCCGACGGGGGCGGTCGACGTTGGACGCCGTCTCTGCCCTGAAGGCCCTCACCGCGGAAGGTGCCGCGAGGGGGGAGAGGTCGTTGGCAGTGTCTTTGGACATTGCCAACGCCTTCAACTGCCTGCCGTTCGGTGCAATACTCGAGGCTCTCCGATTTCACGGGGTGCCTCTGTACCTGCGGCGGCTGTTGGAGGACTACCTCCGGGACAGGGACGTCATCTACGTCGACGGGAGGGGGTCACTGACGCGACGAACCATGAGGTGTGGGGTTCCGCAAGGGTCGGTGCTCGGTCCGCTCTTGTGGAACTTGGGCTACGACGGGGTGTTGAGGGGCGTTCTGCCGCCCCACGTCAGCGTATTCTGCTATGCTGACGATACCCTCATAGTGGCCCAGGGGAGGACGTTCGCCGAGTCAGTGACTCGGATGGAGGAGGGTGCGGCCCTAGTGGTGGGCCGCATAAGGAGGTTGGGCCTCAGGGTCGCCCTGGAGAAGACCGAGGCCCTTTTGTTTCACGGGCCTCGGCAGGGTCCCCCTCCAGGTGCGACGCTGATGGTGGATGGGACCCGGATACCCCTGAAGAGGGAAATGCGGTATCTGGGCCTCATCTTAGATGGGCGCTGGGCCTTCGGTCAGCATTTTAAGGTGCTGGCCGAACGGCTCATCAAGGCGGTGGCTGCATTGGGGCGGCTGCTGCCGAACGTGGGGGGGCCTGGTTCCCCATGCCGTAGGCTCTACCTCGGTATTGTGGGAAGCATGGCCCTCTACGGAGCGCCCATCTGGGAGGATGCCCTCAACCGCCAAAATAGGGCCCTGCTGCGGAAGCCGCAGAGGGTCATGGCGGTGAGGGCATCGCGAGGGTACCGCTCGATTTCCCATGGGGCTGCCTGCGTCCTGGCAAGCGCCCCCCCGTGGGAACTCGAGGCGGTAGTGCTCGGTGCCGTTTACCGGTACCGAGCCGAGAGGAGGGATGCGGGCGAGCGCCCCTGTCCCGAGGAGGTGGCACGCGTCCGCAGGAGTGCCAGGAGGGCACTCCTTAGGGGATGGGAAGAGTCCCTCGTCGCGCCCGCTTACGGGGCCTGGACGATCGATGCGATTCGTCCGGTCCTCGTTGAGTGGGTGCAGCGAAGGTGGGGGACTCTGACCTTCCGCCTTGTGCAGGTATTGACCGGACATGGTTGTTTCGGTCACTACCTGCACAGGGTCGCCCGGAGGGAGGTGACGACAGAGTGTCACCATTGTGGGGCGGCCGACGACACGGCGGAGCACACCTTAGTGGTGTGTCCGGCGTGGGGTCGGCTGCGGCACGAGTTGACGTCTGTCGTCAGAGAGGACCTCTCGCTCGCTAGCGTGGTTAAAGCCATGCTAGGGAGTCGAGAGGCTTGGGCGGCCATGACCTCCTTCTGCGAGGACGTAATGTCGCAGAAGGAGGCGGCGGAGCGGTGCCGGGAGGATGACGCCTCTTCGGCACCGATCCGCCGTAGGCGGAGGGGGGGACGGAGAAGGAGATACGCTCACCTTCTCCCTCCCGATAGCCAGCCGTAGCGGGTGAGGGGACCTGCTGCGGCTATTAGGGCTATGTGTGGGGAAATGGTCTCGTGTGCTGGACCATTTCCCACGTGGGGGGCGCTCGGCCAAGGCTGAGCGCAATCTGCCGGGGCTCGCGGGTAATGCTAATGGCGGTACCGTGAGCTCCGTCTATGGCAGATGAGGTACACCTTGAGGTTTTTAGTGGGTAGATCTGGCCTTCTGCCGGATCATCCCCACATACCCCGTCGCTCCCCCTTGGGCGGTCGGGGACGTGATAGCACGTTTTCCTCAAGTAAAAAAAAAAAAAAAAAAAAGGTTAGAGTTTAGTTGCAAATAACTTTTTTATTTTCAAGCCGATTGCGGAGTTCGACCCCTCTGAAGGAAGGTATCGACGAGATCTACACGAATAAACAATAAAAACGCTGAGTTACTGTACTAAATTTTTAAGTTTTAGACCAAAAACCCAGATTTCGATGCACCAAAAACGATGTAAATTTGCTAGTGCGGTAGCTGATTGAGGAGTCAGAAGGAGCGCCTCAATGCGTTTGACAAAATAAAATCAATTTAAGTAATACAAATTTTCAAAATGACTATGTAAACTACGATAGGTTAGGTTTGGGTCAGGTTAGGTTAGGTTAGGTTAGAGTTTAGTTGCAAATAACTTTTTTATTTTCAAGCCGATTGCGGAGTTCGACCCCTCTGAAGGAAGGTATCGACGAGATCTACACGAATAAACAATAAAAACGCTGAGTTACTATACTAAATTTTTAAGTTTTAGACCAAAAACCCAGATTTCGATGCACCAAAAACGATGTAAATTTGCTAGTGCGGTAGCTGATTGAGGAGTCAGAAGGAGCGCCTCAATGCGTTTGACAAAATAAAATCAATTTAAGTAATACAAATTTTCAAAATGACTATGTAAACTACGATAGGTTAGGTTTGGGTCAGGTTAGGTTAGAGTTTAGTTGCAAATAACTTTTTTATTTTCAAGCCGATTGCGGAGTTCGACCCCTCTGAAGGAAGGTATCGACGAGATCTACACGAATAAACAATAAAAACGCTGAGTTACTATACTAAATTTTTAAGTTTTAGACCAAAAACCCAGATTTCGATGCACCAAAAACGATGTAAATTTGCTAGTGCGGTAGCTGATTGAGGAGTCAGAAGGAGCGCCTCAATGCGTTTGACAAAATAAAATCAATTTAAGTAATACAAATTTTCAAAATGACTATGTAAACTACGATAGGTTAGGTTTGGGTCAGGTTAGGTTAGGTTAGGTTAGAGTTTAGTTGCAAATAACTTTTTTATTTTCAAGCCGATTGCGGAGTTCGACCCCTCTGAAGGAAGGTATCGACGAGATCTACACGAATAAACAATAAAAACGCTGAGTTACTGTACTAAATTTTTAAGTTTTAGACCAAAAACCCAGATTTCGATGCACCAAAAACGATGTAAATTTGCTAGTGCGGTAGCTGATTGAGGAGTCAGAAGGAGCGCCTCAATGCGTTTGACAAAATAAAATCAATTTAAGTAATACAAATTTTCAAAATGACTATGTAAACTACGATAGGTTAGGTTTGGGTCAGGTTAGGTTAGGTTAGGTTAGAGTTTAGTTGCAAATAACTTTTTTATTTTCAAGCCGATTGCGGAGTTCGACCCCTCTGAAGGAAGGTATCGACGAGATCTACACGAATAAACAATAAAAACGCTGAGTTACTGTACTAAATTTTTAAGTTTTAGACCAAAAACCCAGATTTCGATGCACCAAAAACGATGTAAATTTGCTAGTGCGGTAGCTGATTGAGGAGTCAGAAGGAGCGCCTCAATGCGTTTGACAAAATAAAATCAATTTAAGTAATACAAATTTTCAAAATGACTATGTAAACTACGATAGGTTAGGTTTGGGTCAGGTTAGGTTAGAGTTTAGTTGCAAATAACTTTTTTATTTTCAAGCCGATTGCGGAGTTCGACCCCTCTGAAGGAAGGTATCGACGAGATCTACACGAATAAACAATAAAAACGCTGAGTTACTGTACTAAATTTTTAAGTTTTAGACCAAAAACCCAGATTTCGATGCACCAAAAACGATGTAAATTTGCTAGTGCGGTAGCTGATTGAGGAGTCAGAAGGAGCGCCTCAATGCGTTTGACAAAATAAAATCAATTTAAGTAATACAAATTTTCAAAATGACTATGTAAACTACGATAGGTTAGGTTTGGGTCAGGTTAGGTTAGGTTAGGTTAGAGTTTAGTTGCAAATAACTTTTTTATTTTCAAGCCGATTGCGGAGTTCGACCCCTCTGAAGGAAGGTATCGACGAGATCTACACGAATAAACAATAAAAACGCTGAGTTACTATACTAAATTTTTAAGTTTTAGACCAAAAACCCAGATTTCGATGCACCAAAAACGATGTAAATTTGCTAGTGCGGTAGCTGATTGAGGAGTCAGAAGGAGCGCCTCAATGCGTTTGACAAAATAAAATCAATTTAAGTAATACAAATTTTCAAAATGACTATGTAAACTACGATAGGTTAGGTTTGGGTCAGGTTAGGTTAGGTTAGGTTAGAGTTTAGTTGCAAATAACTTTTTTATTTTCAAGCCGATTGCGGAGTTCGACCCCTCTGAAGGAAGGTATCGACGAGATCTACACGAATAAACAATAAAAACGCTGAGTTACTATACTAAATTTTTAAGTTTTAGACCAAAAACCCAGATTTCGATGCACCAAAAACGATGTAAATTTGCTAGTGCGGTAGCTGATTGAGGAGTCAGAAGGAGCGCCTCAATGCGTTTGACAAAATAAAATCAATTTAAGTAATACAAATTTTCAAAATGACTATGTAAACTACGATAGGTTAGGTTTGGGTCAGGTTAGGTTAGGTTAGGTTAGAGTTTAGTTGCAAATAACTTTTTTATTTTCAAGCCGATTGCGGAGTTCGACCCCTCTGAAGGAAGGTATCGACGAGATCTACACGAATAAACAATAAAAACGCTGAGTTACTATACTAAATTTTTAAGTTTTAGACCAAAAACCCAGATTTCGATGCACCAAAAACGATGTAAATTTGCTAGTGCGGTAGCTGATTGAGGAGTCAGAAGGAGCGCCTCAATGCGTTTGACAAAATAAAATCAATTTAAGTAATACAAATTTTCAAAATGACTATGTAAACTACGATAGGTTAGGTTTGGGTCAGGTTAGGTTAGGTTAGGTTAGAGTTTAGTTGCAAATAACTTTTTTATTTTCAAGCCGATTGCGGAGTTCGACCCCTCTGAAGGAAGGTATCGACGAGATCTACACGAATAAACAATAAAAACGCTGAGTTACTATACTAAATTTTTAAGTTTTAGACCAAAAACCCAGATTTCGATGCACCAAAAACGATGTAAATTTGCTAGTGCGGTAGCTGATTGAGGAGTCAGAAGGAGCGCCTCAATGCGTTTGACAAAATAAAATCAATTTAAGTAATACAAATTTTCAAAATGACTATGTAAACTACGATAGGTTAGGTTTGGGTCAGGTTAGGTTAGGTTAGGTTAGAGTTTAGTTGCAAATAACTTTTTTATTTTCAAGCCGATTGCGGAGTTCGACCCCTCTGAAGGAAGGTATCGACGAGATCTACACGAATAAACAATAAAAACGCTGAGTTACTGTACTAAATTTTTAAGTTTTAGACCAAAAACCCAGATTTCGATGCACCAAAAACGATGTAAATTTGCTAGTGCGGTAGCTGATTGAGGAGTCAGAAGGAGCGCCTCAATGCGTTTGACAAAATAAAATCAATTTAAGTAATACAAATTTTCAAAATGACTATGTAAACTACGATAGGTTAGGTTTGGGTCAGGTTAGGTTAGGTTAGGTTAGAGTTTAGTTGCAAATAACTTTTTTATTTTCAAGCCGATTGCGGAGTTCGACCCCTCTGAAGGAAGGTATCGACGAGATCTACACGAATAAACAATAAAAACGCTGAGTTACTGTACTAAATTTTTAAGTTTTAGACCAAAAACCCAGATTTCGATGCACCAAAAACGATGTAAATTTGCTAGTGCGGTAGCTGATTGAGGAGTCAGAAGGAGCGCCTCAATGCGTTTGACAAAATAAAATCAATTTAAGTAATACAAATTTTCAAAATGACTATGTAAACTACGATAGGTTAGGTTTGGGTCAGGTTAGGTTAGGTTAGGTTAGAGTTTAGTTGCAAATAACTTTTTTATTTTCAAGCCGATTGCGGAGTTCGACCCCTCTGAAGGAAGGTATCGACGAGATCTACACGAATAAACAATAAAAACGCTGAGTTACTATACTAAATTTTTAAGTTTTAGACCAAAAACCCAGATTTCGATGCACCAAAAACGATGTAAATTTGCTAGTGCGGTAGCTGATTGAGGAGTCAGAAGGAGCGCCTCAATGCGTTTGACAAAATAAAATCAATTTAAGTAATACAAATTTTCAAAATGACTATGTAAACTACGATAGGTTAGGTTTGGGTCAGGTTAGGTTAGAGTTTAGTTGCAAATAACTTTTTTATTTTCAAGCCGATTGCGGAGTTCGACCCCTCTGAAGGAAGGTATCGACGAGATCTACACGAATAAACAATAAAAACGCTGAGTTACTGTACTAAATTTTTAAGTTTTAGACCAAAAACCCAGATTTCGATGCACCAAAAACGATGTAAATTTGCTAGTGCGGTAGCTGATTGAGGAGTCAGAAGGAGCGCCTCAATGCGTTTGACAAAATAAAATCAATTTAAGTAATACAAATTTTCAAAATGACTATGTAAACTACGATAGGTTAGGTTTGGGTCAGGTTAGGTTAGGTTAGGTTAGAGTTTAGTTGCAAATAACTTTTTTATTTTCAAGCTGATTGCGGAGTTCGACCCCTCTGAAGGAAGGTATCGACGAGATCTACACGAATAAACAATAAAAACGCTGAGTTACTGTACTAAATTTTTAAGTTTTAGACCAAAAACCCAGATTTCGATGCACCAAAAACGATGTAAATTTGCTAGTGCGGTAGCTGATTGAGGAGTCAGAAGGAGCGCCTCAATGCGTTTGACAAAATAAAATCAATTTAAGTAATACAAATTTTCAAAATGACTATGTAAACTACGATAGGTTAGGTTTGGGTCAGGTTAGGTTAGGTTAGGTTAGAGTTTAGTTGCAAATAACTTTTTTATTTTCAAGCCGATTGCGGAGTTCGACCCCTCTGAAGGAAGGTATCGACGAGATCTACACGAATAAACAATAAAAACGCTGAGTTACTATACTAAATTTTTAAGTTTTAGACCAAAAACCCAGATTTCGATGCACCAAAAACGATGTAAATTTGCTAGTGCGGTAGCTGATTGAGGAGTCAGAAGGAGCGCCTCAATGCGTTTGACAAAATAAAATCAATTTAAGTAATACAAATTTTCAAAATGACTATGTAAACTACGATAGGTTAGGTTTGGGTCAGGTTAGGTTAGGTTAGGTTAGAGTTTAGTTGCAAATAACTTTTTTATTTTCAAGCCGATTGCGGAGTTCGACCCCTCTGAAGGAAGGTATCGACGAGATCTACACGAATAAACAATAAAAACGCTGAGTTACTGTACTAAATTTTTAAGTTTTAGACCAAAAACCCAGATTTCGATGCACCAAAAACGATGTAAATTTGCTAGTGCGGTAGCTGATTGAGGAGTCAGAAGGAGCGCCTCAATGCGTTTGACAAAATAAAATCAATTTAAGTAATACAAATTTTCAAAATGACTATGTAAACTACGATAGGTTAGGTTTGGGTCAGGTTAGGTTAGGTTAGGTTAGAGTTTAGTTGCAAATAACTTTTTTATTTTCAAGCCGATTGCGGAGTTCGACCCCTCTGAAGGAAGGTATCGACGAGATCTACACGAATAAACAATAAAAACGCTGAGTTACTATACTAAATTTTTAAGTTTTAGACCAAAAACCCAGATTTCGATGCACCAAAAACGATGTAAATTTGCTAGTGCGGTAGCTGATTGAGGAGTCAGAAGGAGCGCCTCAATGCGTTTGACAAAATAAAATCAATTTAAGTAATACAAATTTTCAAAATGACTATGTAAACTACGATAGGTTAGGTTTGGGTCAGGTTAGGTTAGGTTAGGTTAGAGTTTAGTTGCAAATAACTTTTTTATTTTCAAGCTGATTGCGGAGTTCGACCCCTCTGAAGGAAGGTATCGACGAGATCTACACGAATAAACAATAAAAACGCTGAGTTACTGTACTAAATTTTTAAGTTTTAGACCAAAAACCCAGATTTCGATGCACCAAAAACGATGTAAATTTGCTAGTGCGGTAGCTGATTGAGGAGTCAGAAGGAGCGCCTCAATGCGTTTGACAAAATAAAATCAATTTAAGTAATACAAATTTTCAAAATGACTATGTAAACTACGATAGGTTAGGTTTGGGTCAGGTTAGGTTAGGTTAGGTTAGAGTTTAGTTGCAAATAACTTTTTTATTTTCAAGCCGATTGCGGAGTTCGACCCCTCTGAAGGAAGGTATCGACGAGATCTACACGAATAAACAATAAAAACGCTGAGTTACTATACTAAATTTTTAAGTTTTAGACCAAAAACCCAGATTTCGATGCACCAAAAACGATGTAAATTTGCTAGTGCGGTAGCTGATTGAGGAGTCAGAAGGAGCGCCTCAATGCGTTTGACAAAATAAAATCAATTTAAGTAATACAAATTTTCAAAATGACTATGTAAACTACGATAGGTTAGGTTTGGGTCAGGTTAGGTTAGGTTAGGTTAGAGTTTAGTTGCAAATAACTTTTTTATTTTCAAGCCGATTGCGGAGTTCGACCCCTCTGAAGGAAGGTATCGACGAGATCTACACGAATAAACAATAAAAACGCTGAGTTACTGTACTAAATTTTTAAGTTTTAGACCAAAAACCCAGATTTCGATGCACCAAAAACGATGTAAATTTGCTAGTGCGGTAGCTGATTGAGGAGTCAGAAGGAGCGCCTCAATGCGTTTGACAAAATAAAATCAATTTAAGTAATACAAATTTTCAAAATGACTATGTAAACTACGATAGGTTAGGTTTGGGTCAGGTTAGGTTAGGTTAGGTTAGAGTTTAGTTGCAAATAACTTTTTTATTTTCAAGCCGATTGCGGAGTTCGACCCCTCTGAAGGAAGGTATCGACGAGATCTACACGAATAAACAATAAAAACGCTGAGTTACTATACTAAATTTTTAAGTTTTAGACCAAAAACCCAGATTTCGATGCACCAAAAACGATGTAAATTTGCTAGTGCGGTAGCTGATTGAGGAGTCAGAAGGAGCGCCTCAATGCGTTTGACAAAATAAAATCAATTTAAGTAATACAAATTTTCAAAATGACTATGTAAACTACGATAGGTTAGGTTTGGGTCAGGTTAGGTTAGGTTAGGTTAGAGTTTAGTTGCAAATAACTTTTTTATTTTCAAGCCGATTGCGGAGTTCGACCCCTCTGAAGGAAGGTATCGACGAGATCTACACGAATAAACAATAAAAACGCTGAGTTACTATACTAAATTTTTAAGTTTTAGACCAAAAACCCAGATTTCGATGCACCAAAAACGATGTAAATTTGCTAGTGCGGTAGCTGATTGAGGAATCAGAAGGAGCGCCTCAATGCGTTTGACAAAATAAAATCAATTTAAGTAATACAAATTTTCAAAATGACTATGTAAACTACGATAGGTTAGGTTTGGGTCAGGTTAGGTTAGAGTTTAGTTGCAAATAACTTTTTTATTTTCAAGCCGATTGCGGAGTTCGACCCCTCTGAAGGAAGGTATTGACGAGATCTACACGAATAAACAATAAAAACGCTGAGTTACTATACTAAATTTTTAAGTTTTAGACCAAAAACCCAGATTTCGATGCACCAAAAACGATGTAAATTTGCTAGTGCGGTAGCTGATTGAGGAGTCAGAAGGAGCGCCTCAATGCGTTTGACAAAATAAAATCAATTTAAGTAATACAAATTTTCAAAATGACTATGTAAACTACGATAGGTTAGGTTTGGGTCAGGTTAGGTTAGGTTAGGTTAGAGTTTAGTTGCAAATAACTTTTTTATTTTCAAGCCGATTGCGGAGTTCGACCCCTCTGAAGGAAGGTATCGACGAGATCTACACGAATAAACAATAAAAACGCTGAGTTACTGTACTAAATTTTTAAGTTTTAGACCAAAAACCCAGATTTCGATGCACCAAAAACGATGTAAATTTGCTAGTGCGGTAGCTGATTGAGGAGTCAGAAGGAGCGCCTCAATGCGTTTGACAAAATAAAATCAATTTAAGTAATACAAATTTTCAAAATGACTATGTAAACTACGATAGGTTAGGTTTGGGTCAGGTTAGGTTAGAGTTTAGTTGCAAATAACTTTTTTATTTTCAAGCCGATTGCGGAGTTCGACCCCTCTGAAGGAAGGTATCGACGAGATCTACACGAATAAACAATAAAAACGCTGAGTTAGTGTACTAAATTTTTAAGTTTTAGACCAAAAACCCAGATTTCGATGCACCAAAAACGATGTAAATTTGCTAGTGCGGTAGCTGATTGAGGAGTCAGAAGGAGCGCCTCAATGCGTTTGACAAAATAAAATCAATTTAAGTAATACAAATTTTCAAAATGACTATGTAAACTACGATAGGTTAGGTTTGGGTCAGGTTAGGTTAGGTTAGGTTAGAGTTTAGTTGCAAATAACTTTTTTATTTTCAAGCTGATTGCGGAGTTCGACCCCTCTGAAGGAAGGTATCGACGAGATCTACACGAATAAACAATAAAAACGCTGAGTTACTGTACTAAATTTTTAAGTTTTAGACCAAAAACCCAGATTTCGATGCACCAAAAACGATGTAAATTTGCTAGTGCGGTAGCTGATTGAGGAGTCAGAAGGAGCGCCTCAATGCGTTTGACAAAATAAAATCAATTTAAGTAATACAAATTTTCAAAATGACTATGTAAACTACGATAGGTTAGGTTTGGGTCAGGTTAGGTTAGGTTAGGTTAGAGTTTAGTTGCAAATAACTTTTTTATTTTCAAGCCGATTGCGGAGTTCGACCCCTCTGAAGGAAGGTATCGACGAGATCTACACGAATAAACAATAAAAACGCTGAGTTACTATACTAAATTTTTAAGTTTTAGACCAAAAACCCAGATTTCGATGCACCAAAAACGATGTAAATTTGCTAGTGCGGTAGCTGATTGAGGAGTCAGAAGGAGCGCCTCAATGCGTTTGACAAAATAAAATCAATTTAAGTAATACAAATTTTCAAAATGACTATGTAAACTACGATAGGTTAGGTTTGGGTCAGGTTAGGTTAGGTTAGGTTAGAGTTTAGTTGCAAATAACTTTTTTATTTTCAAGCCGATTGCGGAGTTCGACCCCTCTGAAGGAAGGTATCGACGAGATCTACACGAATAAACAATAAAAACGCTGAGTTACTGTACTAAATTTTTAAGTTTTAGACCAAAAACCCAGATTTCGATGCACCAAAAACGATGTAAATTTGCTAGTGCGGTAGCTGATTGAGGAGTCAGAAGGAGCGCCTCAATGCGTTTGACAAAATAAAATCAATTTAAGTAATACAAATTTTCAAAATGACTATGTAAACTACGATAGGTTAGGTTTGGGTCAGGTTAGGTTAGGTTAGGTTAGAGTTTAGTTGCAAATAACTTTTTTATTTTCAAGCCGATTGCGGAGTTCGACCCCTCTGAAGGAAGGTATCGACGAGATCTACACGAATAAACAATAAAAACGCTGAGTTACTATACTAAATTTTTAAGTTTTAGACCAAAAACCCAGATTTCGATGCACCAAAAACGATGTAAATTTGCTAGTGCGGTAGCTGATTGAGGAGTCAGAAGGAGCGCCTCAATGCGTTTGACAAAATAAAATCAATTTAAGTAATACAAATTTTCAAAATGACTATGTAAACTACGATAGGTTAGGTTTGGGTCAGGTTAGGTTAGGTTAGGTTAGAGTTTAGTTGCAAATAACTTTTTTATTTTCAAGCCGATTGCGGAGTTCGACCCCTCTGAAGGAAGGTATCGACGAGATCTACACGAATAAACAATAAAAACGCTGAGTTACTGTACTAAATTTTTAAGTTTTAGACCAAAAACCCAGATTTCGATGCACCAAAAACGATGTAAATTTGCTAGTGCGGTAGCTGATTGAGGAGTCAGAAGGAGCGCCTCAATGCGTTTGACAAAATAAAATCAATTTAAGTAATACAAATTTTCAAAATGACTATGTAAACTACGATAGGTTAGGTTTGGGTCAGGTTAGGTTAGGTTAGGTTAGAGTTTAGTTGCAAATAACTTTTTTATTTTCAAGCTGATTGCGGAGTTCGACCCCTCTGAAGGAAGGTATCGACGAGATCTACACGAATAAACAATAAAAACGCTGAGTTACTGTACTAAATTTTTAAGTTTTAGACCAAAAACCCAGATTTCGATGCACCAAAAACGATGTAAATTTGCTAGTGCGGTAGCTGATTGAGGAGTCAGAAGGAGCGCCTCAATGCGTTTGACAAAATAAAATCAATTTAAGTAATACAAATTTTCAAAATGACTATGTAAACTACGATAGGTTAGGTTTGGGTCAGGTTAGGTTAGGTTAGGTTAGAGTTTAGTTGCAAATAACTTTTTTATTTTCAAGCCGATTGCGGAGTTCGACCCCTCTGAAGGAAGGTATCGACGAGATCTACACGAATAAACAATAAAAACGCTGAGTTACTATACTAAATTTTTAAGTTTTAGACCAAAAACCCAGATTTCGATGCACCAAAAACGATGTAAATTTGCTAGTGCGGTAGCTGATTGAGGAGTCAGAAGGAGCGCCTCAATGCGTTTGACAAAATAAAATCAATTTAAGTAATACAAATTTTCAAAATGACTATGTAAACTACGATAGGTTAGGTTTGGGTCAGGTTAGGTTAGGTTAGGTTAGAGTTTAGTTGCAAATAACTTTTTTATTTTCAAGCCGATTGCGGAGTTCGACCCCTCTGAAGGAAGGTATCGACGAGATCTACACGAATAAACAATAAAAACGCTGAGTTACTGTACTAAATTTTTAAGTTTTAGACCAAAAACCCAGATTTCGATGCACCAAAAACGATGTAAATTTGCTAGTGCGGTAGCTGATTGAGGAGTCAGAAGGAGCGCCTCAATGCGTTTGACAAAATAAAATCAATTTAAGTAATACAAATTTTCAAAATGACTATGTAAACTACGATAGGTTAGGTTTGGGTCAGGTTAGGTTAGGTTAGGTTAGAGTTTAGTTGCAAATAACTTTTTTATTTTCAAGCCGATTGCGGAGTTCGACCCCTCTGAAGGAAGGTATCGACGAGATCTACACGAATAAACAATAAAAACGCTGAGTTACTATACTAAATTTTTAAGTTTTAGACCAAAAACCCAGATTTCGATGCACCAAAAACGATGTAAATTTGCTAGTGCGGTAGCTGATTGAGGAGTCAGAAGGAGCGCCTCAATGCGTTTGACAAAATAAAATCAATTTAAGTAATACAAATTTTCAAAATGACTATGTAAACTACGATAGGTTAGGTTTGGGTCAGGTTAGGTTAGGTTAGGTTAGAGTTTAGTTGCAAATAACTTTTTTATTTTCAAGCTGATTGCGGAGTTCGACCCCTCTGAAGGAAGGTATCGACGAGATCTACACGAATAAACAATAAAAACGCTGAGTTACTGTACTAAATTTTTAAGTTTTAGACCAAAAACCCAGATTTCGATGCACCAAAAACGATGTAAATTTGCTAGTGCGGTAGCTGATTGAGGAGTCAGAAGGAGCGCCTCAATGCGTTTGACAAAATAAAATCAATTTAAGTAATACAAATTTTCAAAATGACTATGTAAACTACGATAGGTTAGGTTTGGGTCAGGTTAGGTTAGGTTAGGTTAGAGTTTAGTTGCAAATAACTTTTTTATTTTCAAGCTGATTGCGGAGTTCGACCCCTCTGAAGGAAGGTATCGACGAGATCTACACGAATAAACAATAAAAACGCTGAGTTACTGTACTAAATTTTTAAGTTTTAGACCAAAAACCCAGATTTCGATGCACCAAAAACGATGTAAATTTGCTAGTGCGGTAGCTGATTGAGGAGTCAGAAGGAGCGCCTCAATGCGTTTGACAAAATAAAATCAATTTAAGTAATACAAATTTTCAAAATGACTATGTAAACTACGATAGGTTACGTTTGGGTCAGGTTAGGTTAGAGTTTAGTTGCAAATAACTTTTTTATTTTCAAGCCGATTGCGGAGTTCGACCCCTCTGAAGGAAGGTATCGACGAGATCTACACGAATAAACAATAAAAACGCTGAGTTACTATACTAAATTTTTAAGTTTTAGACCAAAAACCCAGATTTCGATGCACCAAAAACGATGTAAATTTGCTAGTGCGGTAGCTGATTGAGGAGTCAGAAGGAGCGCCTCAATGCGTTTGACAAAATAAAATCAATTTAAGTAATACAAATTTTCAAAATGACTATGTAAACTACGATAGGTTAGGTTTGGGTCAGGTTAGGTTAGGTTAGGTTAGAGTTTAGTTGCAAATAACTTTTTTATTTTCAAGCCGATTGCGGAGTTCGACCCCTCTGAAGGAAGGTATCGACGAGATCTACACGAATAAACAATAAAAACGCTGAGTTACTATACTAAATTTTTAAGTTTTAGACCAAAAACCCAGATTTCGATGCACCAAAAACGATGTAAATTTGCTAGTGCGGTAGCTGATTGAGGAGTCAGAAGGAGCGCCTCAATGCGTTTGACAAAATAAAATCAATTTAAGTAATACAAATTTTCAAAATGACTATGTAAACTACGATAGGTTAGGTTTGGGTCAGGTTAGGTTAGGTTAGAGTTTAGTTGCAAATAACTTTTTTATTTTCAAGCCGATTGCGGAGTTCGACCCCTCTGAAGGAAGGTATCGACGAGATCTACACGAATAAACAATAAAAACGCTGAGTTACTATACTAAATTTTTAAGTTTTAGACCAAAAACCCAGATTTCGATGCACCAAAAACGATGTAAATTTGCTAGTGCGGTAGCTGATTGAGGAGTCAGAAGGAGCGCCTCAATGCGTTTGACAAAATAAAATCAATTTAAGTAATACAAATTTTCAAAATGACTATGTAAACTACGATAGGTTAGGTTTGGGTCAGGTTAGGTTAGGTTAGGTTAGAGTTTAGTTGCAAATAACTTTTTTATTTTCAAGCCGATTGCGGAGTTCGACCCCTCTGAAGGAAGGTATCGACGAGATCTACACGAATAAACAATAAAAACGCTGAGTTACTGTACTAAATTTTTAAGTTTTAGACCAAAAACCCAGATTTCGATGCACCAAAAACGATGTAAATTTGCTAGTGCGGTAGCTGATTGAGGAGTCAGAAGGAGCGCCTCAATGCGTTTGACAAAATAAAATCAATTTAAGTAATACAAATTTTCAAAATGACTATGTAAACTACGATAGGTTAGGTTTGGGTCAGGTTAGGTTAGGTTAGGTTAGAGTTTAGTTGCAAATAACTTTTTTATTTTCAAGCCGATTGCGGAGTTCGACCCCTCTGAAGGAAGGTATCGACGAGATCTACACGAATAAACAATAAAAACGCTGAGTTACTATACTAAATTTTTAAGTTTTAGACCAAAAACCCAGATTTCGATGCACCAAAAACGATGTAAATTTGCTAGTGCGGTAGCTGATTGAGGAGTCAGAAGGAGCGCCTCAATGCGTTTGACAAAATAAAATCAATTTAAGTAATACAAATTTTCAAAATGACTATGTAAACTACGATAGGTTAGGTTTGGGTCAGGTTAGGTTAGGTTAGGTTAGAGTTTAGTTGCAAATAACTTTTTTATTTTCAAGCCGATTGCGGAGTTCGACCCCTCTGAAGGAAGGTATCGACGAGATCTACACGAATAAACAATAAAAACGCTGAGTTACTGTACTAAATTTTTAAGTTTTAGACCAAAAACCCAGATTTCGATGCACCAAAAACGATGTAAATTTGCTAGTGCGGTAGCTGATTGAGGAGTCAGAAGGAGCGCCTCAATGCGTTTGACAAAATAAAATCAATTTAAGTAATACAAATTTTCAAAATGACTATGTAAACTACGATAGGTTAGGTTTGGGTCAGGTTAGGTTAGGTTAGGTTAGAGTTTAGTTGCAAATAACTTTTTTATTTTCAAGCCGATTGCGGAGTTCGACCCCTCTGAAGGAAGGTATCGACGAGATCTACACGAATAAACAATAAAAACGCTGAGTTACTATACTAAATTTTTAAGTTTTAGACCAAAAACCCAGATTTCGATGCACCAAAAACGATGTAAATTTGCTAGTGCGGTAGCTGATTGAGGAGTCAGAAGGAGCGCCTCAATGCGTTTGACAAAATAAAATCAATTTAAGTAATACAAATTTTCAAAATGACTATGTAAACTACGATAGGTTAGGTTTGGGTCAGGTTAGGTTAGGTTAGGTTAGAGTTTAGTTGCAAATAACTTTTTTATTTTCAAGCCGATTGCGGAGTTCGACCCCTTTGAAGGAAGGTATCGACGAGATCTACACGAATAAACAATAAAAACGCTGAGTTACTATACTAAATTTTTAAGTTTTAGACCAAAAACCCAGATTTCGATGCACCAAAAACGATGTAAATTTGCTAGTGCGGTAGCTGATTGAGGAGTCAGAAGGAGCGCCTCAATGCGTTTGACAAAATAAAATCAATTTAAGTAATACAAATTTTCAAAATGACTATGTAAACTACGATAGGTTAGGTTTGGGTCAGGTTAGGTTAGGTTAGGTTAGAGTTTAGTTGCAAATAACTTTTTTATTTTCAAGCCGATTGCGGAGTTCGACCCCTCTGAAGGAAGGTATCGACGAGATCTACACGAATAAACAATAAAAACGCTGAGTTACTGTACTAAATTTTTAAGTTTTAGACCAAAAACCCAGATTTCGATGCACCAAAAACGATGTAAATTTGCTAGTGCGGTAGCTGATTGAGGAGTCAGAAGGAGCGCCTCAATGCGTTTGACAAAATAAAATCAATTTAAGTAATACAAATTTTCAAAATGACTATGTAAACTACGATAGGTTAGGTTTGGGTCAGGTTAGGTTAGGTTAGGTTAGAGTTTAGTTGCAAATAACTTTTTTATTTTCAAGCCGATTGCGGAGTTCGACCCCTCTGAAGGAAGGTATCGACGAGATCTACACGAATAAACAATAAAAACGCTGAGTTACTGTACTAAATTTTTAAGTTTTAGACCAAAAACCCAGATTTCGATGCACCAAAAACGATGTAAATTTGCTAGTGCGGTAGCTGATTGAGGAGTCAGAAGGAGCGCCTCAATGCGTTTGACAAAATAAAATCAATTTAAGTAATACAAATTTTCAAAATGACTATGTAAACTACGATAGGTTAGGTTTGGGTCAGGTTAGGTTAGGTTAGGTTAGAGTTTAGTTGCAAATAACTTTTTTATTTTCAAGCCGATTGCGGAGTTCGACCCCTCTGAAGGAAGGTATCGACGAGATCTACACGAATAAACAATAAAAACGCTGAGTTACTATACTAAATTTTTAAGTTTTAGACCAAAAACCCAGATTTCGATGCACCAAAAACGATGTAAATTTGCTAGTGCGGTAGCTGATTGAGGAGTCAGAAGGAGCGCCTCAATGCGTTTGACAAAATAAAATCAATTTAAGTAATACAAATTTTCAAAATGACTATGTAAACTACGATAGGTTAGGTTTGGGTCAGGTTAGGTTAGGTTAGGTTAGAGTTTAGTTGCAAATAACTTTTTTATTTTCAAGCCGATTGCGGAGTTCGACCCCTCTGAAGGAAGGTATCGACGAGATCTACACGAATAAACAATAAAAACGCTGAGTTACTATACTAAATTTTTAAGTTTTAGACCAAAAACCCAGATTTCGATGCACCAAAAACGATGTAAATTTGCTAGTGCGGTAGCTGATTGAGGAGTCAGAAGGAGCGCCTCAATGCGTTTGACAAAATAAAATCAATTTAAGTAATACAAATTTTCAAAATGACTATGTAAACTACGATAGGTTAGGTTTGGGTCAGGTTAGGTTAGGTTAGAGTTTAGTTGCAAATAACTTTTTTATTTTCAAGCCGATTGCGGAGTTCGACCCCTCTGAAGGAAGGTATCGACGAGATCTACACGAATAAACAATAAAAACGCTGAGTTACTATACTAAATTTTTAAGTTTTAGACCAAAAACCCAGATTTCGATGCACCAAAAACGATGTAAATTTGCTAGTGCGGTAGCTGATTGAGGAGTCAGAAGGAGCGCCTCAATGCGTTTGACAAAATAAAATCAATTTAAGTAATACAAATTTTCAAAATGACTATGTAAACTACGATAGGTTAGGTTTGGGTCAGGTTAGGTTAGGTTAGGTTAGAGTTTAGTTGCAAATAACTTTTTTATTTTCAAGCCGATTGCGGAGTTCGACCCCTCTGAAGGAAGGTATCGACGAGATCTACACGAATAAACAATAAAAACGCTGAGTTACTGTACTAAATTTTTAAGTTTTAGACCAAAAACCCAGATTTCGATGCACCAAAAACGATGTAAATTTGCTAGTGCGGTAGCTGATTGAGGAGTCAGAAGGAGCGCCTCAATGCGTTTGACAAAATAAAATCAATTTAAGTAATACAAATTTTCAAAATGACTATGTAAACTACGATAGGTTAGGTTTGGGTCAGGTTAGGTTAGGTTAGGTTAGAGTTTAGTTGCAAATAACTTTTTTATTTTCAAGCCGATTGCGGAGTTCGACCCCTCTGAAGGAAGGTATCGACGAGATCTACACGAATAAACAATAAAAACGCTGAGTTACTATACTAAATTTTTAAGTTTTAGACCAAAAACCCAGATTTCGATGCACCAAAAACGATGTAAATTTGCTAGTGCGGTAGCTGATTGAGGAGTCAGAAGGAGCGCCTCAATGCGTTTGACAAAATAAAATCAATTTAAGTAATACAAATTTTCAAAATGACTATGTAAACTACGATAGGTTAGGTTTGGGTCAGGTTAGGTTAGGTTAGGTTAGAGTTTAGTTGCAAATAACTTTTTTATTTTCAAGCCGATTGCGGAGTTCGACCCCTCTGAAGGAAGGTATCGACGAGATCTACACGAATAAACAATAAAAACGCTGAGTTACTGTACTAAATTTTTAAGTTTTAGACCAAAAACCCAGATTTCGATGCACCAAAAACGATGTAAATTTGCTAGTGCGGTAGCTGATTGAGGAGTCAGAAGGAGCGCCTCAATGCGTTTGACAAAATAAAATCAATTTAAGTAATACAAATTTTCAAAATGACTATGTAAACTACGATAGGTTAGGTTTGGGTCAGGTTAGGTTAGGTTAGGTTAGAGTTTAGTTGCAAATAACTTTTTTATTTTCAAGCCGATTGCGGAGTTCGACCCCTCTGAAGGAAGGTATCGACGAGATCTACACGAATAAACAATAAAAACGCTGAGTTACTATACTAAATTTTTAAGTTTTAGACCAAAAACCCAGATTTCGATGCACCAAAAACGATGTAAATTTGCTAGTGCGGTAGCTGATTGAGGAGTCAGAAGGAGCGCCTCAATGCGTTTGACAAAATAAAATCAATTTAAGTAATACAAATTTTCAAAATGACTATGTAAACTACGATAGGTTAGGTTTGGGTCAGGTTAGGTTAGGTTAGGTTAGAGTTTAGTTGCAAATAACTTTTTTATTTTCAAGCCGATTGCGGAGTTCGACCCCTTTGAAGGAAGGTATCGACGAGATCTACACGAATAAACAATAAAAACGCTGAGTTACTATACTAAATTTTTAAGTTTTAGACCAAAAACCCAGATTTCGATGCACCAAAAACGATGTAAATTTGCTAGTGCGGTAGCTGATTGAGGAGTCAGAAGGAGCGCCTCAATGCGTTTGACAAAATAAAATCAATTTAAGTAATACAAATTTTCAAAATGACTATGTAAACTACGATAGGTTAGGTTTGGGTCAGGTTAGGTTAGGTTAGGTTAGAGTTTAGTTGCAAATAACTTTTTTATTTTCAAGCCGATTGCGGAGTTCGACCCCTCTGAAGGAAGGTATCGACGAGATCTACACGAATAAACAATAAAAACGCTGAGTTACTATACTAAATTTTTAAGTTTTAGACCAAAAACCCAGATTTCGATGCACCAAAAACGATGTAAATTTGCTAGTGCGGTAGCTGATTGAGGAGTCAGAAGGAGCGCCTCAATGCGTTTGACAAAATAAAATCAATTTAAGTAATACAAATTTTCAAAATGACTATGTAAACTACGATAGGTTAGGTTTGGGTCAGGTTAGGTTAGGTTAGGTTAGAGTTTAGTTGCAAATAACTTTTTTATTTTCAAGCCGATTGCGGAGTTCGACCCCTCTGAAGGAAGGTATCGACGAGATCTACACGAATAAACAATAAAAACGCTGAGTTACTATACTAAATTTTTAAGTTTTAGACCAAAAACCCAGATTTCGATGCACCAAAAACGATGTAAATTTGCTAGTGCGGTAGCTGATTGAGGAGTCAGAAGGAGCGCCTCAATGCGTTTGACAAAATAAAATCAATTTAAGTAATACAAATTTTCAAAATGACTATGTAAACTACGATAGGTTAGGTTTGGGTCAGGTTAGGTTAGAGTTTAGTTGCAAATAACTTTTTTATTTTCAAGCCGATTGCGGAGTTCGACCCCTCTGAAGGAAGGTATCGACGAGATCTACACGAATAAACAATAAAAACGCTGAGTTACTGTACTAAATTTTTAAGTTTTAGACCAAAAACCCAGATTTCGATGCACCAAAAACGATGTAAATTTGCTAGTGCGGTAGCTGATTGAGGAGTCAGAAGGAGCGCCTCAATGCGTTTGACAAAATAAAATCAATTTAAGTAATACAAATTTTCAAAATGACTATGTAAACTACGATAGGTTAGGTTTGGGTCAGGTTAGGTTAGGTTAGGTTAGAGTTTAGTTGCAAATAACTTTTTTATTTTCAAGCCGATTGCGGAGTTCGACCCCTCTGAAGGAAGGTATCGACGAGATCTACACGAATAAACAATAAAAACGCTGAGTTACTATACTAAATTTTTAAGTTTTAGACCAAAAACCCAGATTTCGATGCACCAAAAACGATGTAAATTTGCTAGTGCGGTAGCTGATTGAGGAGTCAGAAGGAGCGCCTCAATGCGTTTGACAAAATAAAATCAATTTAAGTAATACAAATTTTCAAAATGACTATGTAAACTACGATAGGTTAGGTTTGGGTCAGGTTAGGTTAGAGTTTAGTTGCAAATAACTTTTTTATTTTCAAGCCGATTGCGGAGTTCGACCCCTCTGAAGGAAGGTATCGACGAGATCTACACGAATAAACAATAAAAACGCTGAGTTACTATACTAAATTTTTAAGTTTTAGACCAAAAACCCAGATTTCGATGCACCAAAAACGATGTAAATTTGCTAGTGCGGTAGCTGATTGAGGAGTCAGAAGGAGCGCCTCAATGCGTTTGACAAAATAAAATCAATTTAAGTAATACAAATTTTCAAAATGACTATGTAAACTACGATAGGTTAGGTTTGGGTCAGGTTAGGTTAGGTTAGGTTAGAGTTTAGTTGCAAATAACTTTTTTATTTTCAAGCCGATTGCGGAGTTCGACCCCTCTGAAGGAAGGTATCGACGAGATCTACACGAATAAACAATAAAAACGCTGAGTTACTGTACTAAATTTTTAAGTTTTAGACCAAAAACCCAGATTTCGATGCACCAAAAACGATGTAAATTTGCTAGTGCGGTAGCTGATTGAGGAGTCAGAAGGAGCGCCTCAATGCGTTTGACAAAATAAAATCAATTTAAGTAATACAAATTTTCAAAATGACTATGTAAACTACGATAGGTTAGGTTTGGGTCAGGTTAGGTTAGGTTAGGTTAGAGTTTAGTTGCAAATAACTTTTTTATTTTCAAGCCGATTGCGGAGTTCGACCCCTCTGAAGGAAGGTATCGACGAGATCTACACGAATAAACAATAAAAACGCTGAGTTACTATACTAAATTTTTAAGTTTTAGACCAAAAACCCAGATTTCGATGCACCAAAAACGATGTAAATTTGCTAGTGCGGTAGCTGATTGAGGAGTCAGAAGGAGCGCCTCAATGCGTTTGACAAAATAAAATCAATTTAAGTAATACAAATTTTCAAAATGACTATGTAAACTACGATAGGTTAGGTTTGGGTCAGGTTAGGTTAGGTTAGGTTAGAGTTTAGTTGCAAATAACTTTTTTATTTTCAAGCCGATTGCGGAGTTCGACCCCTCTGAAGGAAGGTATCGACGAGATCTACACGAATAAACAATAAAAACGCTGAGTTACTGTACTAAATTTTTAAGTTTTAGACCAAAAACCCAGATTTCGATGCACCAAAAACGATGTAAATTTGCTAGTGCGGTAGCTGATTGAGGAGTCAGAAGGAGCGCCTCAATGCGTTTGACAAAATAAAATCAATTTAAGTAATACAAATTTTCAAAATGACTATGTAAACTACGATAGGTTAGGTTTGGGTCAGGTTAGGTTAGGTTAGGTTAGAGTTTAGTTGCAAGTAACTTTTTTATTTTCAAGCCGATTGCGGAGTTCGACCCCTCTGAAGGAAGGTATCGACGAGATCTACACGAATAAACAATAAAAACGCTGAGTTACTATACTAAATTTTTAAGTTTTAGACCAAAAACCCAGATTTCGATGCACCAAAAACGATGTAAATTTGCTAGTGCGGTAGCTGATTGAGGAGTCAGAAGGAGCGCCTCAATGCGTTTGACAAAATAAAATCAATTTAAGTAATACAAATTTTCAAAATGACTATGTAAACTACGATAGGTTAGGTTTGGGTCAGGTTAGGTTAGGTTAGGTTAGAGTTTAGTTGCAAATAACTTTTTTATTTTCAAGCCGATTGCGGAGTTCGACCCCTCTGAAGGAAGGTATCGACGAGATCTACACGAATAAACAATAAAAACGCTGAGTTACTATACTAAATTTTTAAGTTTTAGACCAAAAACCCAGATTTCGATGCACCAAAAACGATGTAAATTTGCTAGTGCGGTAGCTGATTGAGGAGTCAGAAGGAGCGCCTCAATGCGTTTGACAAAATAAAATCAATTTAAGTAATACAAATTTTCAAAATGACTATGTAAACTACGATAGGTTAGGTTTGGGTCAGGTTAGGTTAGGTTAGGTTAGAGTTTAGTTGCAAATAACTTTTTTATTTTCAAGCCGATTGCGGAGTTCGACCCCTCTGAAGGAAGGTATCGACGAGATCTACACGAATAAACAATAAAAACGCTGAGTTACTGTACTAAATTTTTAAGTTTTAGACCAAAAACCCAGATTTCGATGCACCAAAAACGATGTAAATTTGCTAGTGCGGTAGCTGATTGAGGAGTCAGAAGGAGCGCCTCAATGCGTTTGAAAAAATAAAATCAATTTAAGTAATACAAATTTTCAAAATGACTATGTAAACTACGATAGGTTAGGTTTGGGTCAGGTTAGGTTAGGTTAGGTTAGAGTTTAGTTGCAAATAACTTTTTTATTTTCAAGCCGATTGCGGAGTTCGACCCCTCTGAAGGAAGGTATCGACGAGATCTACACGAATAAACAATAAAAACGCTGAGTTACTATACTAAATTTTTAAGTTTTAGACCAAAAACCCAGATTTCGATGCACCAAAAACGATGTAAATTTGCTAGTGCGGTAGCTGATTGAGGAGTCAGAAGGAGCGCCTCAATGCGTTTGACAAAATAAAATCAATTTAAGTAATACAAATTTTCAAAATGACTATGTAAACTACGATAGGTTAGGTTTGGGTCAGGTTAGGTTAGGTTAGGTTAGAGTTTAGTTGCAAATAACTTTTTTATTTTCAAGCCGATTGCGGAGTTCGACCCCTCTGAAGGAAGGTATCGACGAGATCTACACGAATAAACAATAAAAACGCTGAGTTACTATACTAAATTTTTAAGTTTTAGACCAAAAACCCAGATTTCGATGCACCAAAAACGATGTAAATTTGCTAGTGCGGTAGCTGATTGAGGAGTCAGAAGGAGCGCCTCATGCGTTTGACAAAATAAAATCAATTTAAGTAATACAAATTTTCAAAATGACTATGTAAACTACGATAGGTTAGGTTTGGGTCAGGTTAGGTTAGAGTTTAGTTGCAAATAACTTTTTTATTTTCAAGCCGATTGCGGAGTTCGACCCCTCTGAAGGAAGGTATCGACGAGATCTACACGAATAAACAATAAAAACGCTGAGTTACTGTACTAAATTTTTAAGTTTTAGACCAAAAACCCAGATTTCGATGCACCAAAAACGATGTAAATTTGCTAGTGCGGTAGCTGATTGAGGAGTCAGAAGGAGCGCCTCAATGCGTTTGACAAAATAAAATCAATTTAAGTAATACAAATTTTCAAAATGACTATGTAAACTACGATAGGTTAGGTTTGGGTCAGGTTAGGTTAGGTTAGGTTAGAGTTTAGTTGCAAATAACTTTTTTATTTTCAAGCCGATTGCGGAGTTCGACCCCTCTGAAGGAAGGTATCGACGAGATCTACACGAATAAACAATAAAAACGCTGAGTTACTATACTAAATTTTTAAGTTTTAGACCAAAAACCCAGATTTCGATGCACCAAAAACGATGTAAATTTGCTAGTGCGGTAGCTGATTGAGGAGTCAGAAGGAGCGCCTCAATGCGTTTGACAAAATAAAATCAATTTAAGTAATACAAATTTTCAAAATGACTATGTAAACTACGATAGGTTAGGTTTGGGTCAGGTTAGGTTAGAGTTTAGTTGCAAATAACTTTTTTATTTTCAAGCCGATTGCGGAGTTCGACCCCTCTGAAGGAAGGTATCGACGAGATCTACACGAATAAACAATAAAAACGCTGAGTTACTATACTAAATTTTAAGTTTTAGACCAAAAACCCAGATTTCGATGCACCAAAAACGATGTAAATTTGCTAGTGCGGTAGCTGATTGAGGAGTCAGAAGGAGCGCCTCAATGCGTTTGACAAAATAAAATCAATTTAAGTAATACAAATTTTCAAAATGACTATGTAAACTACGATAGGTTAGGTTTGGGTCAGGTTAGGTTAGGTTAGGTTAGAGTTTAGTTGCAAATAACTTTTTTATTTTCAAGCCGATTGCGGAGTTCGACCCCTCTGAAGGAAGGTATCGACGAGATCTACACGAATAAACAATAAAAACGCTGAGTTACTGTACTAAATTTTTAAGTTTTAGACCAAAAACCCAGATTTCGATGCACCAAAAACGATGTAAATTTGCTAGTGCGGTAGCTGATTGAGGAGTCAGAAGGAGCGCCTCAATGCGTTTGACAAAATAAAATCAATTTAAGTAATACAAATTTTCAAAATGACTATGTAAACTACGATAGGTTAGGTTTGGGTCAGGTTAGGTTAGGTTAGGTTAGAGTTTAGTTGCAAATAACTTTTTTATTTTCAAGCCGATTGAGAGTTTAGTTGCAAATAACTTTTTTATTTTCAAGCCGATTGCGGAGTTCGACCCCTCTGAAGGAAGGTATCGACGAGATCTACACGAATAAACAATAAAAACGCTGAGTTACTATACTAAATTTTTAAGTTTTAGACCAAAAACCCAGATTTCGATGCACCAAAAACGATGTAAATTTGCTAGTGCGGTAGCTGATTGAGGAGTCAGAAGGAGCGCCTCAATGCGTTTGACAAAATAAAATCAATTTAAGTAATACAAATTTTCAAAATGACTATGTAAACTACGATAGGTTAGGTTTGGGTCAGGTTAGGTTAGGTTAGGTTAGAGTTTAGTTGCAAATAACTTTTTTATTTTCAAGCCGATTGCGGAGTTCGACCCCTCTGAAGGAAGGTATCGACGAGATCTACACGAATAAACAATAAAAACGCTGAGTTACTATACTAAATTTTTAAGTTTTAGACCAAAAACCCAGATTTCGATGCACCAAAAACGATGTAAATTTGCTAGTGCGGTAGCTGATTGAGGAGTCAGAAGGAGCGCCTCAATGCGTTTGACAAAATAAAATCAATTTAAGTAATACAAATTTTCAAAATGACTATGTAAACTACGATAGGTTAGGTTTGGGTCAGGTTAGGTTAGGTTAGGTTAGAGTTTAGTTGCAAATAACTTTTTTATTTTCAAGCCGATTGCGGAGTTCGACCCCTCTGAAGGAAGGTATCGACGAGATCTACACGAATAAACAATAAAAACGCTGAGTTACTATACTAAATTTTTAAGTTTTAGACCAAAAACCCAGATTTCGATGCACCAAAAACGATGTAAATTTGCTAGTGCGGTAGCTGATTGAGGAGTCAGAAGGAGCGCCTCAATGCGTTTGACAAAATAAAATCAATTTAAGTAATACAAATTTTCAAAATGACTATGTAAACTACGATAGGTTAGGTTTGGGTCAGGTTAGGTTAGGTTAGGTTAGAGTTTAGTTGCAAATAACTTTTTTATTTTCAAGCCGATTGCGGAGTTCGACCCCTCTGAAGGAAGGTATCGACGAGATCTACACGAATAAACAATAAAAACGCTGAGTTACTATACTAAATTTTTAAGTTTTAGACCAAAAACCCAGATTTCGATGCACCAAAAACGATGTAAATTTGCTAGTGCGGTAGCTGATTGAGGAGTCAGAAGGAGCGCCTCAATGCGTTTGACAAAATAAAATCAATTTAAGTAATACAAATTTTCAAAATGACTATGTAAACTACGATAGGTTAGGTTTGGGTCAGGTTAGGTTAGGTTAGGTTAGAGTTTAGTTGCAAATAACTTTTTTATTTTCAAGCCGATTGCGGAGTTCGACCCCTTTGAAGGAAGGTATCGACGAGATCTACACGAATAAACAATAAAAACGCTGAGTTACTATACTAAATTTTTAAGTTTTAGACCAAAAACCCAGATTTCGATGCACCAAAAACGATGTAAATTTGCTAGTGCGGTAGCTGATTGAGGAGTCAGAAGGAGCGCCTCAATGCGTTTGACAAAATAAAATCAATTTAAGTAATACAAATTTTCAAAATGACTATGTAAACTACGATAGGTTAGGTTTGGGTCAGGTTAGGTTAGGTTAGGTTAGAGTTTAGTTGCAAATAACTTTTTTATTTTCAAGCCGATTGCGGAGTTCGACCCCTCTGAAGGAAGGTATCGACGAGATCTACACGAATAAACAATAAAAACGCTGAGTTACTATACTAAATTTTTAAGTTTTAGACCAAAAACCCAGATTTCGATGCACCAAAAACGATGTAAATTTGCTAGTGCGGTAGCTGATTGAGGAGTCAGAAGGAGCGCCTCAATGCGTTTGACAAAATAAAATCAATTTAAGTAATACAAATTTTCAAAATGACTATGTAAACTACGATAGGTTAGGTTTGGGTCAGGTTAGGTTAGGTTAGGTTAGAGTTTAGTTGCAAATAACTTTTTTATTTTCAAGCCGATTGCGGAGTTCGACCCCTCTGAAGGAAGGTATCGACGAGATCTACACGAATAAACAATAAAAACGCTGGGTTACTATACTAAATTTTTAAGTTTTAGACCAAAAACCCAGATTTCGATGCACCAAAAACGATGTAAATTTGCTAGTGCGGTAGCTGATTGAGGAGTCAGAAGGAGCGCCTCAATGCGTTTGACAAAATAAAATCAATTTAAGTAATACAAATTTTCAAAATGACTATGTAAACTACGATAGGTTAGGTTTGGGTCAGGTTAGGTTAGGTTAGGTTAGAGTTTAGTTGCAAATAACTTTTTTATTTTCAAGCCGATTGCGGAGTTCGACCCCTCTGAAGGAAGGTATCGACGAGATCTACACGAATAAACAATAAAAACGCTGAGTTACTATACTAAATTTTTAAGTTTTAGACCAAAAACCCAGATTTCGATGCACCAAAAACGATGTAAATTTGCTAGTGCGGTAGCTGATTGAGGAGTCAGAAGGAGCGCCTCAATGCGTTTGACAAAATAAAATCAATTTAAGTAATACAAATTTTCAAAATGACTATGTAAACTACGATAGGTTAGGTTTGGGTCAGGTTAGGTTAGGTTAGGTTAGAGTTTAGTTGCAAATAACTTTTTTATTTTCAAGCCGATTGCGGAGTTCGACCCCTCTGAAGGAAGGTATCGACGAGATCTACACGAATAAACAATAAAAACGCTGAGTTACTATACTAAATTTTTAAGTTTTAGACCAAAAACCCAGATTTCGATGCACCAAAAACGATGTAAATTTGCTAGTGCGGTAGCTGATTGAGGAGTCAGAAGGAGCGCCTCAATGCGTTTGACAAAATAAAATCAATTTAAGTAATACAAATTTTCAAAATGACTATGTAAACTACGATAGGTTAGGTTTGGGTCAGGTTAGGTTAGGTTAGGTTAGAGTTTAGTTGCAAATAACTTTTTTATTTTCAAGCCGATTGCGGAGTTCGACCCCTCTGAAGGAAGGTATCGACGAGATCTACACGAATAAACAATAAAAACGCTGAGTTACTATACTAAATTTTTAAGTTTTAGACCAAAAACCCAGATTTCGATGCACCAAAAACGATGTAAATTTGCTAGTGCGGTAGCTGATTGAGGAGTCAGAAGGAGCGCCTCAATGCGTTTGACAAAATAAAATCAATTTAAGTAATACAAATTTTCAAAATGACTATGTAAACTACGATAGGTTAGGTTTGGGTCAGGTTAGGTTAGGTTAGGTTAGAGTTTAGTTGCAAATAACTTTTTTATTTTCAAGCCGATTGCGGAGTTCGACCCCTCTGAAGGAAGGTATCGACGAGATCTACACGAATAAACAATAAAAACGCTGAGTTACTATACTAAATTTTTAAGTTTTAGACCAAAAACCCAGATTTCGATGCACCAAAAACGATGTAAATTTGCTAGTGCGGTAGCTGATTGAGGAGTCAGAAGGAGCGCCTCAATGCGTTTGACAAAATAAAATCAATTTAAGTAATACAAATTTTCAAAATGACTATGTAAACTACGATAGGTTAGGTTTGGGTCAGGTTAGGTTAGGTTAGGTTAGAGTTTAGTTGCAAATAACTTTTTTATTTTCAAGCCGATTGCGGAGTTCGACCCCTCTGAAGGAAGGTATCGACGAGATCTACACGAATAAACAATAAAAACGCTGAGTTATTATACTAAATTTTTAAGTTTTAGACCAAAAACCCAGATTTCGATGCACCAAAAACGATTTAAATTTGCTAGTGCGGTAGCTGATTGAGGAGTCAGAAGGAGCGCCTCAATGCGTTTGACAAAATAAAATCAATTTAAGTAATACAAATTTTCAAAATGACTATGTAAACTACGATAGGTTAGGTTTGGGTCAGGTTAGGTTAGGTTAGGTTAGAGTTTAGTTGCAAATAACTTTTTTATTTTCAAGCCGATTGCGGAGTTCGACCCCTCTGAAGGAAGGTATCGACGAGATCTACACGAATAAACAATAAAAACGCTGAGTTACTATACTAAATTTTTAAGTTTTAGACCAAAAACCCAGATTTCGATGCACCAAAAACGATTTAAATTTGCTAGTGCGGTAGCTGATTGAGGAGTCAGAAGGAGCGCCTCAATGCGTTTGACAAAATAAAATCAATTTAAGTAATACAAATTTTCAAAATGACTATGTAAACTACGATAGGTTAGGTTTGGGTCAGGTTAGGTTAGGTTAGGTTAGAGTTTAGTTGCAAATAACTTTTTTATTTTCAAGCCGATTGCGGAGTTCGACCCCTCTGAAGGAAGGTATCGACGAGATCTACACGAATAAACAATAAAAACGCTGAGTTACTATACTAAATTTTTAAGTTTTAGACCAAAAACCCAGATTTCGATGCACCAAAAACGATGTAAATTTGCTAGTGCGGTAGCTGATTGAGGAGTCAGAAGGAGCGCCTCAATGCGTTTGACAAAATAAAATCAATTTAAGTAATACAAATTTTCAAAATGACTATGTAAACTACGATAGGTTAGGTTTGGGTCAGGTTAGGTTAGGTTAGGTTAGAGTTTAGTTGCAAATAACTTTTTTATTTTCAAGCCGATTGCGGAGTTCGACCCCTCTGAAGGAAGGTATCGACGAGATCTACACGAATAAACAATAAAAACGCTGAGTTACTGTACTAAATTTTTAAGTTTTAGACCAAAAACCCAGATTTCGATGCACCAAAAACGATGTAAATTTGCTAGTGCGGTAGCTGATTGAGGAGTCAGAAGGAGCGCCTCAATGCGTTTGACAAAATAAAATCAATTTAAGTAATACAAATTTTCAAAATGACTATGTAAACTACGATAGGTTAGGTTTGGGTCAGGTTAGGTTAGGTTAGGTTAGAGTTTAGTTGCAAATAACTTTTTTATTTTCAAGCCGATTGCGGAGTTCGACCCCTCTGAAGGAAGGTATCGACGAGATCTACACGAATAAACAATAAAAACGCTGAGTTACTATACTAAATTTTTAAGTTTTAGACCAAAAACCCAGATTTCGATGCACCAAAAACGATGTAAATTTGCTAGTGCGGTAGCTGATTGAGGAGTCAGAAGGAGCGCCTCAATGCGTTTGACAAAATAAAATCAATTTAAGTAATACAAATTTTCAAAATGACTATGTAAACTACGATAGGTTAGGTTTGGGTCAGGTTAGGTTAGGTTAGGTTAGAGTTTAGTTGCAAATAACTTTTTTATTTTCAAGCCGATTGCGGAGTTCGACCCCTCTGAAGGAAGGTATCGACGAGATCTACACGAATAAACAATAAAAACGCTGAGTTACTATACTAAATTTTTAAGTTTTAGACCAAAAACCCAGATTTCGATGCACCAAAAACGATGTAAATTTGCTAGTGCGGTAGCTGATTGAGGAGTCAGAAGGAGCGCCTCAATGCGTTTGACAAAATAAAATCAATTTAAGTAATACAAATTTTCAAAATGACTATGTAAACTACGATAGGTTAGGTTTGGGTCAGGTTAGGTTAGGTTAGGTTAGAGTTTAGTTGCAAATAACTTTTTTATTTTCAAGCCGATTGCGGAGTTCGACCCCTCTGAAGGAAGGTATCGACGAGATCTACACGAATAAACAATAAAAACGCTGAGTTACTATACTAAATTTTTAAGTTTTAGACCAAAAACCCAGATTTCGATGCACCAAAAACGATGTAAATTTGCTAGTGCGGTAGCTGATTGAGGAGTCAGAAGGAGCGCCTCAATGCGTTTGACAAAATAAAATCAATTTAAGTAATACAAATTTTCAAAATGACTATGTAAACTACGATAGGTTAGGTTTGGGTCAGGTTAGGTTAGGTTAGGTTAGAGTTTAGTTGCAAATAACTTTTTTATTTTCAAGCCGATTGCGGAGTTCGACCCCTCTGAAGGAAGGTATCGACGAGATCTACACGAATAAACAATAAAAACGCTGAGTTACTATACTAAATTTTTAAGTTTTAGACCAAAAACCCAGATTTCGATGCACCAAAAACGATGTAAATTTGCTAGTGCGGTAGCTGATTGAGGAGTCAGAAGGAGCGCCTCAATGCGTTTGACAAAATAAAATCAATTTAAGTAATACAAATTTTCAAAATGACTATGTAAACTACGATAGGTTAGGTTTGGGTCAGGTTAGGTTAGGTTAGGTTAGAGTTTAGTTGCAAATAACTTTTTTATTTTCAAGCCGATTGCGGAGTTCGACCCCTCTGAAGGAAGGTATCGACGAGATCTACACGAATAAACAATAAAAAAGCTGAGTTACTATACTAAATTTTTAAGTTTTAGACCAAAAACCCAGATTTCGATGCACCAAAAACGATGTAAATTTGTTGTGCGGTAGCTGATTGAGGAGTCAGAAGGAGCGCCTCAATGCGTTTGACAAAATAAAATCAATTTAAGTAATACAAATTTTCAAAATGACTATGTAAACTACGATAGGTTAGGTTTGGGTCAGGTTAGGTTAGGTTAGGTTAGAGTTTAGTTGCAAATAACTTTTTTATTTTCAAGCCGATTGCGGAGTTCGACCCCTCTGAAGGAAGGTATCGACGAGATCTACACGAATAAACAATAAAAACGCTGAGTTATTATACTAAATTTTTAAGTTTTAGACCAAAAACCCAGATTTCGATGCACCAAAAACGATGTAAATTTGCTAGTGCGGTAGCTGATTGAGGAGTCAGAAGGAGCGCCTCAATGCGTTTGACAAAATAAAATCAATTTAAGTAATACAAATTTTCAAAATGACTATGTAAACTACGATAGGTTAGGTTTGGGTCAGGTTAGGTTAGGTTAGGTTAGAGTTTAGTTGCAAATAACTTTTTTATTTTCAAGCCGATTGCGGAGTTCGACCCCTCTGAAGGAAGGTATCGACGAGATCTACACGAATAAACAATAAAAACGCTGAGTTACTATACTAAATTTTTAAGTTTTAGACCAAAAACCCAGATTTCGATGCACCAAAAACGATGTAAATTTGCTAGTGCGGTAGCTGATTGAGGAGTCAGAAGGAGCGCCTCAATGCGTTTGACAAAATAAAATCAATTTAAGTAATACAAATTTTCAAAATGACTATGTAAACTACGATAGGTTAGGTTTGGGTCAGGTTAGGTTAGGTTAGGTTAGAGTTTAGTTGCAAATAACTTTTTTATTTTCAAGCCGATTGCGGAGTTCGACCCCTCTGAAGGAAGGTATCGACGAGATCTACACGAATAAACAATAAAAACGCTGAGTTACTATACTAAATTTTTAAGTTTTAGACCAAAAACCCAGATTTCGATGCACCAAAAACGATGTAAATTTGCTAGTGCGGTAGCTGATTGAGGAGTCAGAAGGAGCGCCTCAATGCGTTTGACAAAATAAAATCAATTTAAGTAATACAAATTTTCAAAATGACTATGTAAACTACGATAGGTTAGGTTTGGGTCAGGTTAGGTTAGGTTAGGTTAGAGTTTAGTTGCAAATAACTTTTTTATTTTCAAGCCGATTGCGGAGTTCGACCCCTCTGAAGGAAGGTATCGACGAGATCTACACGAATAAACAATAAAAACGCTGAGTTACTATACTAAATTTTTAAGTTTTAGACCAAAAACCCAGATTTCGATGCACCAAAAACGATGTAAATTTGCTAGTGCGGTAGCTGATTGAGGAGTCAGAAGGAGCGCCTCAATGCGTTTGACAAAATAAAATCAATTTAAGTAATACAAATTTTCAAAATGACTATGTAAACTACGATAGGTTAGGTTTGGGTCAGGTTAGGTTAGGTTAGGTTAGAGTTTAGTTGCAAATAACTTTTTTATTTTCAAGCCGATTGCGGAGTTCGACCCCTCTGAAGGAAGGTATCGACGAGATCTACACGAATAAACAATAAAAACGCTGAGTTACTATACTAAATTTTTAAGTTTTAGACCAAAAACCCAGATTTCGATGCACCAAAAACGATTTAAATTTGCTAGTGCGGTAGCTGATTGAGGAGTCAGAAGGAGCGCTTCAATGCGTTTGACAAAATAAAATCAATTTAAGTAATACAAATTTTCAAAATGACTATGTAAACTACGATAGGTTAGGTTTGGGTCAGGTTAGGTTAGGTTAGGTTAGAGTTTAGTTCCCGCTTGGGGAGGAAGAGGACGGCCCCCGGACCGGATGGAGTGCCCGGACGGATCCTAGAGGTAGCGGTGGAAACCCTGGGATCCGAGCTTCGGAAAGTGTTCGACCTCTCTCTGAGAACCGGACGGTTTCCGAAGCTCTGGAAGGACGGGAGGCTCTGCCTCCTCGGGAAAGAGGGCCGGTCGCCGGACAGTCCGTCGGCGTTCCGGCCTTTGGTCCTGCTGGATGAGACGGCCAAGATGCTGGAATTTATTCTGGCATCCCGGCTTGTCCAGCACCTCGAGGGGGTAGGGCCTGACCTTTCCGAGGCACAGTTCGGGTTCCGACGGGGGCGGTCGACCTTGGACGCCGTCTCTGCCCTGAAGGCCCTCACCGCGGAAGGTGCCGCGAGGGGGGAGAGGTCGTTGGCAGTGTCTTTGGACATTGCCAACGCCTTCAACAGCCTGCCGTTCGGTGCAATACTCGAGGCTCTCCGATTTCACGGGGTGCCTCTGTACCTGCGGCGGCTGTTGGAGGACTACCTCCGGGACAGGGACGTCATCTACGTCGACGGGAGGGGGTCACTGACGCGGCGAACCATGAGGTGTGGGGTTCCGCAAGGGTCGGTGCTCGGTCCGCTCTTGTGGAACTTGGGCTACGACGGGGTGTTGAGGGGCGTTCTGCCGCCCCACGTCAGCGTATTCTGCTATGCTGACGATACCCTCATAGTGGCCCAGGGGAGGACGCTCGCCGAGTCAGTGACTCGGATGGAGGAGGGTGCGGCCCTAGTGGTGGGCCGCATAAGGAGGTTGGGCCTCAGGGTCGCGCTGGAGAAGACCGAGGCCCTTTTGTTTCACGGGCCTCGGCAGGGTCCCCCTCCAGGTGCGACGCTGATGGTGGATGGGACCCGGATACCCCTGAAGAGGGAAATGCGGTATCTGGGCCTCATCTTAGATGGGCGCTGGGCCTTCGGTCAGCATTTTAAGGTGCTGGCCGAACGGCTCATCAAGGCGGTGGCTGCACTGGGGCGGCTGCTGCCGAACGTGGGGGGGCCTGGTTCCCCATGCCGTAGGCTCTACCTCGGTATTGTGGGAAGCATGGCCCTCTACGGAGCGCCCATCTGGGAGGATGCCCTCAACCGCCAAAATAGGGCCCTGCTGCGGAAGCCGCAGAGGGTCATGGCGGTGAGGGCATCGCGAGGGTACCGCTCGATTTCCCATGGGGCTGCCTGCGTCCTGGCAAGCGCCCCCCCGTGGGAACTCGAGGCGGTAGTGCTCGGTGCCGTTTACCGGTACCGAGCCGAGAGGAGGGATGCGGGCGAGCGCCCCTGTCCCGAGGAGGTGGCACGCGTCCGCAGGAGTGCCAGGAGGGCACTCCTTAGGGGATGGGAAGAGTCCCTCGTTGCGCCCGCTTACGGGGCCTGGACGATCGATGCGATTCGTCCGGTCCTCGTTGAGTGGGTGCAGCGAAGGTGGGGGACTCTGACCTTCCGCCTTGTGCAGGTATTGACCGGACATGGTTGTTTCGGTCACTACCTGCACAGGGTCGCCCGGAGGGAGGTGACGACAGAGTGTCACCATTGTGGGGTGGCCGACGACACGGCGGAGCACACCTTAGTGGTGTGTCCGGCGTGGGGTCGGCTGCGGCACGAGTTGACGTCTGTCGTCGGAGAGGACCTCTCGCTCGCTAGCGTGGTAAAAGCCATGCTAGGGAGTCGAGAGGCTTGGGCGGCCATGACCTCCTTCTGCGAGGACGTAATGTCGCAGAAGGAGGCGGCGGAGCGGTGCCGGGAGGATGACGCCTCTTCGGCACCGATCCGCCGTAGGCGGAGGGGGGGACGGAGAAGGAGATACGCTCACCTTCTCCCTCCCGATAGCCAGCCGTAGCGGGTGAGGGGACCTGCTGCGACTATTAGGGCTATGTGTGGGGAAATGGTCTCGTGTGCTGGACCATTTCCCACGTGGGGGGCGCTCGGCTAAGGCTGAGCGCAATCTGCCGGGGCTCGCGGGTAATGCTAATGGCGGTACCGTGAGCTCCGTCTATGACAGATGAGGTACACCTTGAGGTTTTTAGTGGGTAGGTCTGGCCTTCTGCCGGATCATCCCCACATACCCCGTCGCTCCCCCTTGGGCGGTCGGGGACGTGATAGCACGTTTTCCTCAAGTAAAAAAAAAAAAAAAAAAAAAAAAAAAAAGGTTAGAGTTTAGTTGCAAATAACTTTTTTATTTTCAAGCCGATTGCGGAGTTCGACCCCTCTGAAGGAAGGTATCGACGAGATCTACACGAATAAACAATAAAAACGCTGAGTTACTATACTAAATTTTTAAGTTTTAGACCAAAAACCCAGATTTCGATGCACCAAAAACGATGTAAATTTGCTAGTGCGGTAGCTGATTGAGGAGTCAGAAGGAGCGCCTCAATGCGTTTGACAAAATAAAATCAATTTAAGTAATACAAATTTTCAAAATGACTATGTAAACTACGATAGGTTAGGTTTGGGTCAGGTTAGGTTAGGTTAGGTTAGAGTTTAGTTGCAAATAACTTTTTTATTTTCAAGCCGATTGCGGAGTTCGACCCCTCTGAAGGAAGGTATCGACGAGATCTACACGAATAAACAATAAAAACGCTGAGTTACTATACTAAATTTTTAAGTTTTAGACCAAAAACCCAGATTTCGATGCACCAAAAACGATGTAAATTTGCTAGTGCGGTAGCTGATTGAGGAGTCAGAAGGAGCGCCTCAATGCGTTTGACAAAATAAAATCAATTTAAGTAATACAAATTTTCAAAATGACTATGTAAACTACGATAGGTTAGGTTTGGGTCAGGTTAGGTTAGGTTAGGTTAGAGTTTAGTTGCAAATAACTTTTTTATTTTCAAGCCGATTGCGGAGTTCGACCCCTCTGAAGGAAGGTATCGACGAGATCTACACGAATAAACAATAAAAACGCTGAGTTACTATACTAAATTTTTAAGTTTTAGACCAAAAACCCAGATTTCGATGCACCAAAAACGATTTAAATTTGCTAGTGCGGTAGCTGATTGAGGAGTCAGAAGGAGCGCCTCAATGCGTTTGACAAAATAAAATCAATTTAAGTAATACAAATTTTCAAAATGACTATGTAAACTACGATAGGTTAGGTTTGGGTCAGGTTAGGTTAGGTTAGGTTAGAGTTTAGTTGCAAATAACTTTTTTATTTTCAAGCCGATTGCGAAGTCCGACCCCTCTGAAGGAAGGTATCGACGAGATCTACACGAATAAACAATAAAAACGCTGAGTTACTATACTAAATTTTTAAGTTTTAGACCAAAAACCCAGATTTCGATGCACCAAAAACGATGTAAATTTGCTAGTGCGGTAGCTGATTGAGGAGTCAGAAGGAGCGCCTCAATGCGTTTGACAAAATAAAATCAATTTAAGTAATACAAATTTTCAAAATGACTATGTAAACTACGATAGGTTAGGTTTGGGTCAGGTTAGGTTAGGTTAGGTTAGAGTTTAGTTGCAAATAACTTTTTTATTTTCAAGCCGATTGCGGAGTTCGACCCCTCTGAAGGAAGGTATCGACGAGATCTACACGAATAAACAATAAAAACGCTGAGTTACTATACTAAATTTTTAAGTTTTAGACCAAAAACCCAGATTTCGATGCACCAAAAACGATGTAAATTTGCTAGTGCGGTAGCTGATTGAGGAGTCAGAAGGAGCGCCTCAATGCGTTTGACAAAATAAAATCAATTTAAGTAATACAAATTTTCAAAATGACTATGTAAACTACGATAGGTTAGGTTTGGGTCAGGTTAGGTTAGGTTAGGTTAGAGTTTAGTTGCAAATAACTTTTTTATTTTCAAGCCGATTGCGGAGTTCGACCCCTCTGAAGGAAGGTATCGACGAGATCTACACGAATAAACAATAAAAACGCTGAGTTACTATACTAAATTTTTAAGTTTTAGACCAAAAACCCAGATTTCGATGCACCAAAAACGATGTAAATTTGCTAGTGCGGTAGCTGATTGAGGAGTCAGAAGGAGCGCCTCAATGCGTTTGACAAAATAAAATCAATTTAAGTAATACAAATTTTCAAAATGACTATGTAAACTACGATAGGTTAGGTTTGGGTCAGGTTAGGTTAGGTTAGGTTAGAGTTTAGTTGCAAATAACTTTTTTATTTTCAAGCCGATTGCGGAGTTCGACCCCTCTGAAGGAAGGTATCGACGAGATCTACACGAATAAACAATAAAAACGCTGAGTTACTATACTAAATTTTTAAGTTTTAGACCAAAAACCCAGATTTCGATGCACCAAAAACGATGTAAATTTGCTAGTGCGGTAGCTGATTGAGGAGTCAGAAGGAGCGCCTCAATGCGTTTGACAAAATAAAATCAATTTAAGTAATACAAATTTTCAAAATGACTATGTAAACTACGATAGGTTAGGTTTGGGTCAGGTTAGGTTAGGTTAGGTTAGAGTTTAGTTGCAAATAATTTTTTTATTTTCAAGCCGATTGCGGAGTTCGACCCCTCTGAAGGAAGGTATCGACGAGATCTACACGAATAAACAATAAAAACGCTGAGTTACTATACTAAATTTTTAAGTTTTAGACCAAAAACCCAGATTTCGATGCACCAAAAACGATGTAAATTTGCTAGTGCGGTAGCTGATTGAGGAGTCAGAAGGAGCGCCTCAATGCGTTTGACAAAATAAAATCAATTTAAGTAATACAAATTTTCAAAATGACTATGTAAACTACGATAGGTTAGGTTTGGGTCAGGTTAGGTTAGGTTAGGTTAGAGTTTAGTTGCAAATAACTTTTTTATTTTCAAGCCGATTGCGGAGTTCGACCCCTCTGAAGGAAGGTATCAACGAGATCTACACGAATAAACAATAAAAACGCTGAGTTACTATACTAAATTTTTAAGTTTTAGACCAAAAACCCAGATTTCGATGCACCAAAAACGATGTAAATTTGCTAGTGCGGTAGCTGATTGAGGAGTCAGAAGGAGCGCCTCAATGCGTTTGACAAAATAAAATCAATTTAAGTAATACAAATTTTCAAAATGACTATGTAAACTACGATAGGTTAGGTTTGGGTCAGGTTAGGTTAGGTTAGGTTAGAGTTTAGTTGCAAATAACTTTTTTATTTTCAAGCCGATTGCGGAGTTCGACCCCTCTGAAGGAAGGTATCGACGAGATCTACACGAATAAACAATAAAAACGCTGAGTTACTATACTAAATTTTAAAGTTTTAGACCAAAAACCCAGATTTCGATGCACCAAAAACGATGTAAATTTGCTAGTGCGGTAGCTGATTGAGGAGTCAGAAGGAGCGCCTCAATGCGTTTGACAAAATAAAATCAATTTAAGTAATACAAATTTTCAAAATGACTATGTAAACTACGATAGGTTAGGTTTGGGTCAGGTTAGGTTAGGTTAGGTTAGAGTTTAGTTGCAAATAACTTTTTTATTTTCAAGCCGATTGCGGAGTTCGACCCCTCTGAAGGAAGGTATCGACGAGATCTACACGAATAAACAATAAAAACGCTGAGTTACTGTACTAAATTTTTAAGTTTTAGACCAAAAACCCAGATTTCGATGCACCAAAAACGATGTAAATTTGCTAGTGCGGTAGCTGATTGAGGAGTCAGAAGGAGCGCCTCAATGCGTTTGACAAAATAAAATCAATTTAAGTAATACAAATTTTCAAAATGACTATGTAAACTACGATAGGTTAGGTTTGGGTCAGGTTAGGTTAGGTTAGGTTAGAGTTTAGTTGCAAATAACTTTTTTATTTTCAAGCCGATTGCGGAGTTCGACCCCTCTGAAGGAAGGTATCGACGAGATCTACACGAATAAACAATAAAAACGCTGAGTTACTATACTAAATTTTTAAGTTTTAGACCAAAAACCCAGATTTCGATGCACCAAAAACGATGTAAATTTGCTAGTGCGGTAGCTGATTGAGGAGTCAGAAGGAGCGCCTCAATGCGTTTGACAAAATAAAATCAATTTAAGTAATACAAATTTTCAAAATGACTATGTAAACTACGATAGGTTAGGTTTGGGTCAGGTTAGGTTAGGTTAGGTTAGAGTTTAGTTGCAAATAACTTTTTTATTTTCAAGCCGATTGCGGAGTTCGACCCCTCTGAAGGAAGGTATCGACGAGATCTACACGAATAAACAATAAAAACGCTGAGTTACTATACTAAATTTTTAAGTTTTAGACAAAAACCCAGATTTCGATGCACCAAAAACGATGTAAATTTGCTAGTGCGGTAGCTGATTGAGGAGTCAGAAGGAGCGCCTCAATGCGTTTGACAAAATAAAATCAATTTAAGTAATACAAATTTTCAAAATGACTATGTAAACTACGATAGGTTAGGTTTGGGTCAGGTTAGGTTAGGTTAGGTTAGAGTTTAGTTGCAAATAACTTTTTTATTTTCAAGCCGATTGCGGAGTTCGACCCCTCTGAAGGAAGGTATCGACGAGATCTACACGAATAAACAATAAAAACGCTGAGTTACTATACTAAATTTTAAGTTTTAGACAAAAACCCAGATTTCGATGCACCAAAAACGATGTAAATTTGCTAGTGCGGTAGCTGATTGAGGAGTCAGAAGGAGCGCCTCAATGCGTTTGACAAAATAAAATCAATTTAGAGTAATACAAATTTTCAAAATGACTATGTAAACTACGATAGGTTAGGTTGGGGTCAGGTAGGTTAGGTTAGGTTAGAGTTTAGTTGCAAATAACTTTTTTATTTTCAAGCCGATTGCGGAGTTCGACCCCTCTGAAGGAAGGTATCGACGAGATCTACACGAATAAACATAAAAACGCTGAGTTACTATACTAATTTTTAAGTTTTAGACCAAAACCCAGATTTCGATGCACCAAAAACGATGTAAATTTGCTAGTGCGGTAGCTGATTGAGGAGTCAGAAGGAGCGCCTCAATGCGTTTGACAAAATAAAATCAATTTAAGTAATACAAATTTTCAAATGACTATGTAAACTACGATAGGTTAGGTTTGGGTCAGTTAGGTTAGGTTAGGTTAGAGTTTAGTTGCAATTAACTTTTTTATTTTCAAGCCGATTGCAGAGTTCGACCCCTCTGAAGGAAGGTATCGACGAGATCTACACGAATAAACAATAAAAACGCTGAGTTACTGTACTAAATTTTTAAGTTTTAGACCAAAACCAGATTTCGATGCACCAAAAACGATGTAAATTTGCTAGTGCGGTAGCTGATTGAGGAGTCAGAAGGAGCGCCTCAATGCGTTTGACAAAATAAAATCAATTTAAGTAATACAAATTTTCAAATGACTATGTAAACTACGATAGGTTAGGTTTGGGTCAGGTTAGGTTAGGTTAGGTTAGAGTTTAGTTGCAAATAACTTTTTATTTTCAAGCCGATTGCGGAGTTCGACCCCTCTGAAGGAAGGTATCGACGAGATCTACACGAATAAACAATAAAAACGCTGAGTTACTATACTAAATTTTTAAGTTTTAGACCAAAACCCAGATTTCGATGCACCAAAAACGATGTAAATTTGCTAGTGCGGTAGCTGATTGAGGAGTCAGAAGGAGCGCCTCAATGCGTTTGACAAAAATAAATCAATTTAAGTAATACAAATTTTCAAAATGACTATGTAAACTACGATAGGTTAGGTTTGGGTCAGGTTAGGTTAGGTTAGGTTAGAGTTTAGTTGCAAATAACTTTTTTATTTTCAAGCCGATTGCGGAGTTCGACCCCTCTGAAGGAAGGTATCGACGAGATCTACACGAATAAACAATAAAAACGCTGAGTTACTATACTAAATTTTTAAGTTTTAGACCAAAAACCCAGATTTCGATGCACCAAAAACGATGTAAATTTGCTAGTGCGGTAGCTGATTGAGGAGTCAGAAGGAGCGCCTCAATGCGTTTGACAAAATAAAATCAATTTAAGTAATACAAATTTTCAAAATGACTATGTAAACTACGATAGGTTAGGTTTGGGTCAGGTTAGGTTAGGTTAGGTTAGAGTTTAGTTGCAAATAACTTTTTTATTTTCAAGCCGATTGCGGAGTTCGACCCCTCTGAAGGAAGGTATCGACGAGATCTACACGAATAAACAATAAAAACGCTGAGTTACTGTACTAAATTTTTAAGTTTTAGACCAAAAACCCAGATTTCGATGCACCAAAAACGATGTAAATTTGCTAGTGCGGTAGCTGATTGAGGAGTCAGAAGGAGCGCCTCAATGCGTTTGACAAAATAAAATCAATTTAAGTAATACAAATTTTCAAAATGACTATGTTAAACTACGATAGGTTAGGTTGGGTCAGGTTAGGTTAGGTTAGGTTAGAGTTTAGTTGCAAATAACTTTTTTATTTTCAAGCCGATTGCGGAGTTCGACCCCTCTGAAGGAAGGTATCGACGAGATCTACACGAATAAACAATAAAAACGCTGAGTTACTATACTAAATTTTTAAGTTTTAGACCAAAAACCCAGATTTCGATGCACCAAAAACGATGTAAATTTGCTAGTGCGGTAGCTGATTGAGGAGTCAGAAGGAGCGCCTCAATGCGTTTGACAAAATAAAATCAATTTAAGTAATACAAATTTTCAAATGACTATGTAAACTACGATAGGTTAGGTTTGGGTCAGGTTAGGTTAGGTTAGGTTAGAGTTTTAGTTGCAAATAACTTTTTTATTTTCAAGCCGATTGCGGAGTTCGACCCCTCTGAAGGAAGGTATCGACGAGATCTACACGAATAAACAATAAAAACGCTGAGTTACTATACTAAATTTTTAAGTTTTAGACCAAAAACCCAGATTTCGATGCACCAAAAACGATGTAAATTTGCTAGTGCGGTAGCTGATTGAGGAGTCAGAAGGAGCGCCTCAATGCGTTTGACAAAATAAAATCAATTTAAGTAATACAAATTTTCAAAATGACTATGTAAACTACGATAGGTTAGGTTTGGGTCAGGTTAGGTTAGGTAGGTTAGAGTTTAGTTGCAAATAACTTTTTTATTTTCAAGCCGATTGCGGAGTTCGACCCCTCTGAAGGAAGGTATCGACGAGATCTACACGAATAAACAATAAAAACGCTGAGTTACTATACTAAATTTTTAAGTTTTAGACCAAAAACCCAGATTTCGATGCACCAAAAACGATGTAAATTTGCTAGTGCGGTAGCTGATTGAGGAGTCAGAAGGAGCGCCTCAATGCGTTTGACAAAATAAATCAATTTAAGTAATACAAATTTTCAAATATGACTATGTAAACTACGATAGGTTAGGTTTGGGTCAGGTTAGGTTAGGTTAGGTTAGAGTTTAGTTGCAAATAACTTTTTTATTTTCAAGCCGATTGCGGAGTTCGACCCCTCTGAAGGAAGGTATCGACGAGATCTACACGAATAAACAATAAAAACGCTGAGTTACTATACTAAATTTTTAAGTTTTAGACCAAAAACCCAGATTTCGATGCACCAAAAACGATGTAAATTTGCTAGTGCGGTAGCTGATTGAGGAGTCAGAAGGAGCGCCTCAATGCGTTTGACAAAATAAAATCAATTTAAGTAATACAAATTTTCAAAATGACTATGTAAACTACGATAGGTTAGGTTTGGGTCAGGTTAGGTTAGGTTAGGTTAGAGTTTAGTTGCAAATAACTTTTTTATTTTCAAGCCGATTGCGGAGTTCGACCCCTCTGAAGGAAGGTATCGACGAGATCTACACGAATAAACAATAAAAACGCTGAGTTACTATACTAAATTTTTAAGTTTTAGGACCAAAAACCCAGATTTCGATGCACCAAAAACGATTGTAAATTTGCTAGTGCGGTAGCTGATTGAGGAGTCAGAAGGAGCGCCTCAATGCGTTTGACAAAATAAAATCAATTTAAGTAATACAAATTTTCAAAATGACTATGTAAACTACGATAGGTTAGGTTTGGGTCAGGTTAGGTTAGGTTAGGTTAGAGTTTAGTTGCAAATAACTTTTTTATTTCAAGCCGATTGCGGAGTTCGACCCCTCTGAAGGAAGGTATCGACGAGATCTACACGAATAAACAATAAAAACGCTGAGTTACTATACTAAATTTTTAAGTTTTAGACCAAAAACCCAGATTTCGATGCACCAAAAACGATGTAAATTTGCTAGTGCGGTAGCTGATTGAGGAGTCAGAAGGAGCGCTCAATGCGTTTGACAAAATAAAATCAATTTAAGTAATACAAATTTTCAAAATGACTATGTAAACTACGATAGGTTAGGTTTGGGTCAGGTTAGGTTAGGTTAGGTTAGAGTTTAGTTGCAAATAACTTTTTTATTTTCAAGCCGATTGCGGAGTTCGACCCCTCTGAAGGAAGGTATCGACGAGATCTACACGAATAAACAATAAAAACGCTGAGTTACTATACTAAATTTTTAAGTTTTAGACCAAAAACCCAGATTTCGATGCACCAAAAACGATGTAAATTTGCTAGTGCGGTAGCTGATTGAGGAGTCAGAAGGAGCGCCTCAATGCGTTGACAAAATAAAATCAATTTAAGTAATACAAATTTTCAAAATGACTATGTAAACTACGATAGGTTAGGTTTGGGTCAGGTTAGGTTAGGTTAGGTTAGAGTTTAGTTGCAAATAACTTTTTTATTTTCAAGCCGATTGCGGAGTTCGACCCCTCTGAAGGAAGGTATCGACGAGATCTACACGAATAAACAATAAAAACGCTGAGTTACTATACTAAATTTTTAAGTTTTAGACCAAAAACCCAGATTTCGATGCACCAAAAACGATGTAAATTTGCTAGTGCGGTAGCTGATTGAGGAGTCAGAAGGAGCGCCTCAAATGCGTTTGACAAAATAAAATCAATTTAAGTAATACAAATTTTCAAAATGACTATGTAAACTACGATAGGTTAGGTTTGGGTCAGGTTAGGTTAGGTTAGGTTAGAGTTTAGTTGCAAATAACTTTTTTATTTTCAAGCCGATTGCGGAGTTCGACCCCTCTGAAGGAAGGTATCGACGAGATCTACACGAATAAACAATAAAAACGCTGAGTTACTATACTAAATTTTTAAGTTTTAGACCAAAAACCCAGATTTCGATGCACAAAAACGATGTAAATTTGCTAGTGCGTAGCTGATTGAGGAGTCAGAAGGAGCGCCTCAATGCGTTTGACAAAATAAAATCAATTTAAGTAATACAAATTTTCAAAATGACTATGTAAACTACGATAGGTTAGGTTTGGGTCAGGTTAGGTAGGTTAGGTTAGAGTTTAGTTGCAAATAACTTTTTATTTTCAAGCCGATTGCGGAGTTCGACCCCTCTGAAGGAAGGTATCGACGAGATCTACACGAATTAAACAATAAAAACGCTGAGTTACTATACTAAATTTTTAAGTTTTAGACCAAAACCCAGATTCGATGCACCAAAAACGATGTAAATTTGCTAGTGCGGTAGCTGATTGAGGAGTCAGAAGGAGCGCCTCAATGCGTTTGACAAAATAAAATCAATTTAAGTAATACAAATTTTCAAAATGACTATGTAAACTACGATAGGTTAGGTTTGGGTCAGGTTAGGTTAGTTAGGTTAGAGTTTAGTTGCAAATTACTTTTTTATTTTCAAGCCGATTGCGGAGTTCGACCCCTCTGAAGGAAGGTATCGACGAGATCTACACGAATAAACAATAAAAACGCTGAGTTACTATACTAAATTTTTAAGTTTTAGACCAAAACCCAGATTTCGATGCACCAAAAACGATGTAAATTTGCTAGTGCGGTAGCTGATTGAGGAGTCAGAAGGAGCGCCTCAATGCGTTGACAAAATAAAATCAATTTAAGTAATACAAATTTTCAAATGACTATGTAAACTACGATAGGTTAGGTTTGGGTCAGGTTAGGTTAGGTTAGGTTAGAGTTTAGTTGCAAATAACTTTTTTATTTTCAGCCGATTGCGGAGTTCGACCCCTCTGAAGGAAGGTATCGACGAGATCTACACGAATAAACAATAAAAACGCTGAGTTACTATACTAAATTTTTAAGTTTTAGACCAAAAACCAGATTTCGATGCACCAAAAACGATGTAAATTTGCTAGTGCGGTAGCTGAATGAGGAGTCAGAAGGAGCGCCTCAATGCGTTTTGACAAAATAAAATCAATTTAAGTAATACAAATTTTCAAATGACTATGTAAACTACGATAGGTTAGGTTTGGGTCAGGTTAGGTTAGGTTAGGTTAGAGTTTAGTTGCAAATAACTTTTTTATTTTCAAGCCGATTGCGGAGTTCGACCCCTCTGAAGGAAGGTATCGACGAGATCTACACGAATAAACAATAAAAACGCTGAGTTACTATACTAAATTTTTAAGTTTTAGACCAAAAACCCAGATTTCGATGCACCAAAAACGATGTAAATTTGCTAGTGCGGTAGCTGATTGAGGAGTCAGAAGGAGCGCCTCAATGCGTTTGACAAAATAAAATCAATTTAAGTAATACAAATTTTCAAAATGACTATGTAAACTACGATAGGTTAGGTTTGGGTCAGGTTAGGTTAGGTTAGGTTAGAGTTTAGTTGCAAATAACTTTTTTATTTTCAAGCCGATTGCGGAGTTCGACCCCTCTTGAAGGAAGGTAATCGACGAGATCTACACGAATAAACAATAAAAACGCCTGAGTTACTATACTAAATTTTAAGTTTTAGACCAAAAACCCAGATTTCGATGCACCAAAAACGATGTAAATTTGCTAGTGCGGTAGCTGATTGAGGAGTCAGAAGGAGCGCCTCAATGCGTTTGACAAAATAAAATCAATTTAAGTAATACAAATTTTCAAAATGACTATGTAAACTACGATAGGTTGGTTTGGGTCAGGTTAGGTTAGGTAGGTTAGAGTTTAGTTGCAAATACTTTTTATTTTCAAGCCGATTGCGGAGTTCGACCCCTCTGAAGGAAGGTATCGACGAGATCTACACCACGAATAAACAATAAAAACGCTGAGTTACTATACTAAATTTTTAAGTTTTAGACCAAAAACCCAGATTTCGATGCACCAAAAACGATGTAAATTTGCTAGTGCGGTAGCTGATTGAGGAGTCAGAAGGAGCGCCTCAATGCGTTTGACAAAATAAAATCAATTTAAGTAATACAAATTTTCAAAATGACTATGTAAACTACGATAGGTTAGGTTTGTGTCAGGTTAGGTTAGGTTAGGTTAGAGTTTAGTTGCAAATAACTTTTTTATTTTCAAGCCGATTGCGGAGTTCGACCCCTCTGAAGGAAGGTATCGACGAGATCTACACGAATAAACAATAAAAACGCTGAGTTACTATACTAAATTTTTAAGTTTTAGACCAAAAACCCAGATTTCGATGCACCAAAAACGATGTAAATTTGCTAGTGCGGTAGCTGATTGAGGAGTCAGAAGGAGCGCCTCAATGCGTTTGACAAAATAAAATCAATTTAAGTAATACAAATTTTCAAAATGACTATGTAAACTACGATAGGTTAGGTTTGGGTCAGGTTAGGTTAGGTTAGGTTAGAGTTTAGTTGCAAATAACTTTTTTATTTTCAAGCCGATTGCGGAGTTCGACCCCTCTGAAGGAAGGTATCGACGAGATCTACACGAATAAACAATAAAAACGCTGAGTTACTATACTAAATTTTTAAGTTTTAGACCAAAAACCCAGATTTCGATGCACCAAAAACGATGTAAATTTGCTAGTGCGGTAGCTGATTGAGGAGTCAGAAGGAGCGCCTCAATGCGTTTGACAAAATAAAATCAATTTAAGTAATACAAATTTTCAAAATGACTATGTAAACTACGATAGGTTAGGTTTGGGTCAGGTTAGGTTAGGTTAGGTTAGAGTTTAGTTGCAAATAACTTTTTTATTTTCAAGCCGATTGCGGAGTTCGACCCCTCTGAAGGAAGGTATCGACGAGATCTACACGAATAAACAATAAAAACGCTGAGTTACTATACTAAATTTTTAAGTTTTAGACCAAAAACCCAGATTTCGATGCACCAAAAACGATGTAAATTTGCTAGTGCGGTAGCTGATTGAGGAGTCAGAAGGAGCGCCTCAATGCGTTTGACAAAATAAAATCAATTTAAGTAATACAAATTTTCAAAATGACTATGTAAACTACGATAGGTTAGGTTTGGGTCAGGTTAGGTTAGGTTAGGTTAGAGTTTAGTTGCAAATAACTTTTTTATTTTCAAGCCGATTGCGGAGTTCGACACCTCTGAAGGAAGGTATCGACGAGATCTACACGAATAAACAATAAAAACGCTGAGTTACTATACTAAATTTTTTAGTTTTAGACCAAAAACCCAGATTTCGATGCACCAAAAACGATGTAAATTTGCTAGTGCCGTAGCTGATTGAGGAGTCAGAAGGAGCGCCTCAATGCGTTTGACAAAATAAAATCAATTTAAGTAATACAAATTTTCAAAATGACTATGTAAACTACGATAGGTTAGGTTTGGGTCAGGTTAGGTTAGGTTAGGTTAGAGTTTAGTTGCAAATAACTTTTTTATTTTCAAGCCGATTGTGGAGTTCGACCCCTCTGAAGGAAGGTATCGACGAGATCTACACGAATAAACAATAAAAACGCTGAGTTACTATACTAAATTTTTAAGTTTTAGACCAAAAACCCAGATTTCGATGCACCAAAAACGATGTAAATTTGCTAGTGCGGTAGCTGATTGAGGAGTCAGAAGGAGCGCCTCAATGCGTTTGACAAAATAAAATCAATTTAAGTAATACAAATTTTCAAAATGACTATGTAAACTACGATAGGTTAGGTTTGGGTCAGGTTAGGTTAGGTTAGGTTAGGTTAGGTTAGGTTAGGTTAGAGTTTAGTTGCAAATAACTTTTTTATTTTCAAGCCGATTGCGGAGTTCGACCCCTCTGAAGGAAGGTATCGACGAGATCTACACGAATAAACAATAAAAACGCTGAGTTACTATACTAAATTTTTTAGTTTTAGACCAAAAACCCAGATTTCGATGCACCAAAAACGATGTAAATTTGCTAGTGCGGTAGCTGATTGAGGAGTCAGAAGGAGCGCCTCAATGCGTTTGACAAAATAAAATCAATTTAAGTAATACAAATTTTCAAAATGACTATGTAAACTACGATAGGTTAGGTTTGGGTCAGGTTAGGTTAGGTTAGGTTAGAGTTTAGTTGCAAATAACTTTTTTATTTTCAAGCCGATTGCGGAGTTCGACCCCTCTGAAGGAAGGTATCGACGAGATCTACACGAATAAACAATAAAAACGCTGAGTTACTATACTAAATTTTTAAGTTTTAGACCAAAAACCCAGATTTCGATGCACCAAAAACGATGTAAATTTGCTAGTGCGGTAGCTGATTGAGGAGTCAGAAGGAGCGCCTCAATGCGTTTGACAAAATAAAATCAATTTAAGTAATACAAATTTTCAAAATGACTATGTAAACTACGATAGGTTAGGTTTGGGTCAGGTTAGGTTAGGTTAGGTTAGAGTTTAGTTGCAAATAACTTTTTTATTTTCAAGCCGATTGCGGAGTTCGACCCCTCTGAAGGAAGGTATCGACGAGATCTACACGAATAAACAATAAAAACGCTGAGTTACTGTACTAAATTTTTAAGTTTTAGACCAAAAACCCAGATTTCGATGCACCAAAAACGATGTAAATTTGCTAGTGCGGTAGCTGATTGAGGAGTCAGAAGGAGCGCCTCAATGCGTTTGACAAAATAAAATCAATTTAAGTAATACAAATTTTCAAAATGACTATGTAAACTACGATAGGTTTGGTTTGGGTCAGGTTAGGTTAGGTTAGGTTAGGTTAGAGTTTAGTTGCAAATAACTTTTTTATTTTCAAGCCGATTGCGGAGTTCGACCCCTCTGAAGGAAGGTATCGACGAGATCTACACGAATAAACAATAAAAACGCTGAGTTACTATACTAAATTTTTAAGTTTTAGACCAAAAACCCAGATTTCGATGCACCAAAAACGATGTAAATTTGCTAGTGCGGTAGCTGATTGAGGAGTCAGAAGGAGCGCCTCAATGCGTTTGACAAAATAAAATCAATTTAAGTAATACAAATTTTTAAAATGACTATGTAAACTACGATAGGTTTGGTTTGGGTCAGGTTAGGTTAGGTTAGGTTAGAGTTTAGTTGCAAATAACTTTTTTATTTTCAAGCCGATTGCGGAGTTCGACCCCTCTGAAGGAAGGTATCGACGAGATCTACACGAATAAACAATAAAAACGCTGAGTTACTATACTAAATTTTTAAGTTTTAGACCAAAAACCCAGATTTCGATGCACCAAAAACGATGTAAATTTGCTAGTGCGGTAGCTGATTGAGGAGTCAGAAGGAGCGCCTCAATGCGTTTGACAAAATAAAATCAATTTAAGTAATACAAATTTTCAAAATGACTATGTAAACTACGATAGGTTAGGTTTGGGTCAGGTTAGGTTAGGTTAGGTTAGGTTAGGTTAGGTTAGGTTAGAGTTTAGTTGCAAATAACTTTTTTATTTTCAAGCCGATTGCGGAGTTCGACCCCTCTGAAGGAAGGTATCGACGAGATCTACACGAATAAACAATAAAAACGCTGAGTTACTATACTAAATTTTTTAGTTTTAGACCAAAAACCCAGATTTCGATGCACCAAAAACGATGTAAATTTGCTAGTGCGGTAGCTGATTGAGGAGTCAGAAGGAGCGCCTCAATGCGTTTGACAAAATAAAATCAATTTAAGTAATACAAATTTTCAAAATGACTATGTAAACTACGATAGGTTAGGTTTGGGTCAGGTTAGGTTAGGTTAGGTTAGAGTTTAGTTGCAAATAACTTTTTTATTTTCAAGCCGATTGCGGAGTTCGACCCCTCTGAAGGAAGGTATCGACGAGATCTACACGAATAAACAATAAAAACGCTGAGTTACTATACTAAATTTTTAAGTTTTAGACCAAAAACCCAGATTTCGATGCACCAAAAACGATGTAAATTTGCTAGTGCGGTAGCTGATTGAGGAGTCAGAAGGAGCGCCTCAATGCGTTTGACAAAATAAAATCAATTTAAGTAATACAAATTTTCAAAATGACTATGTAAACTACGATAGGTTAGGTTTGGGTCAGGTTAGGTTAGGTTAGGTTAGAGTTTAGTTGCAAATAACTTTTTTATTTTCAAGCCGATTGCGGAGTTCGACCCCTCTGAAGGAAGGTATCGACGAGATCTACACGAATAAACAATAAAAACGCTGAGTTACTGTACTAAATTTTTAAGTTTTAGACCAAAAACCCAGATTTCGATGCACCAAAAACTATGTAAATTTGCTAGTGCGGTAGCTGATTGAGGAGTCAGAAGGAGCGCCTCAATGCGTTTGACAAAATAAAATCAATTTAAGTAATACAAATTTTCAAAATGACTATGTAAACTACGATAGGTTAGGTTTGGGTCAGGTTAGGTTAGGTTAGGTTAGAGTTTAGTTGCAAATAACTTTTTTATTTTCAAGCCGATTGCGGAGTTCGACCCCTCTGAAGAAAGGTATCGACAAGATCTACACGAATAAACAATAAAAACGCTGAGTTACTATACTAAATTTTTTAGTTTTAGACCAAAAACCCAGATTTCGATGCACCAAAAACGATGTAAATTTGCTAGTGCGGTAGCTGATTGAGGAGTCAGAAGGAGCGCCTCAATGCGTTTGACAAAATAAAATCAATTTAAGTAATACAAATTTTCAAAATGACTATGTAAACTACGATAGGTTAGGTTTGGGTCAGGTTAGGTTAGGTTAGAGTTTAGTTGCAAATAACTTTTTTATTTTCAAGCCGATTGCGGAGTTCGACCCCTCTGAAGGAAGGTATCGACGAGATCTACACGAATAAACAATAAAAACGCTGAGTTACTATACTAAATTTTTAAGTTTTAGACCAAAAACCCAGATTTCGATGCACCAAAAACGATGTAAATTTGCTAGTGCGGTAGCTGATTGAGGAGTCAGAAGGAGCGCCTCAATGCGTTTGACAAAATAAAATCAATTTAAGTAATACAAATTTTCAAAATGACTATGTAAACTACGATAGGTTTGGTTTGGGTCAGGTTAGGTTAGGTTAGGTTAGAGTTTAGTTGCAAATAACTTTTTTATTTTCAAGCCGATTGCGGAGTTCGACCCCTCTGAAGGAAGGTATCGACGAGATCTACACGAATAAACAATAAAAACGCTGAGTTACTATACTAAATTTTTAAGTTTTAGACCAAAAACCCAGATTTCGATGCACCAAAAACGATGTAAATTTGCTAGTGCGGTAGCTGATTGAGGAGTCAGAAGGAGCGCCTCAATGCGTTTGACAAAATAAAATCAATTTAAGTAATACAAATTTTCAAAATGACTATGTAAACTACGATAGGTTAGGTTTGGGTCAGGTTAGGTTAGGTTAGGTTAGAGTTTAGTTGCAAATAACTTTTTTATTTTCAAGCCGATTGCGGAGTTCGACCCCTCTGAAGGAAGGTATCGACGAGATCTACACGAATAAACAATAAAAACGCTGAGTTACTATACTAAATTTTTAAGTTTTAGACCAAAAACCCAGATTTCGATGCACCAAAAACGATGTAAATTTGCTAGTGCGGTAGCTGATTGAGGAGTCAGAAGGAGCGCCTCAATGCGTTTGACAAAATAAAATCAATTTAAGTAATACAAATTTTCAAAATGACTATGTAAACTACGATAGGTTTGGTTTGGGTCAGGTTAGGTTAGGTTAGGTTAGGTTAGAGTTTAGTTGCAAATAACTTTTTTATTTTCAAGCCGATTGCGGAGTTCGACCCCTCTGAAGGAAGGTATCGACGAGATCTACACGAATAAACAATAAAAACGCTGAGTTACTATACTAAATTTTTAAGTTTTAGACCAAAAACCCAGATTTCGATGCACCAAAAACGATGTAAATTTGCTAGTGCGGTAGCTGATTGAGGAGTCAGAAGGAGCGCCTCAATGCGTTTGACAAAATAAAATCAATTTAAGTAATACAAATTTTCAAAATGACTATGTAAACTACGATAGGATAGGTTTGGGTCAGGTTAGGTTAGGTTAGGTTAGAGTTTAGTTGCAAATAACTTTTTTATTTTCAAGCCGATTGCGGAGTTCGACACCTCTGAAGGAAGGTATCGACGAGATCTACACGAATAAACAATAAAAACGCTGAGTTACTATACTAAATTTTTTAGTTTTAGACCAAAAACCCAGATTTCGATGCACCAAAAACGATGTAAATTTGCTAGTGCGGTAGCTGATTGAGGAGTCAGAAGGAGCGCCTCAATGCGTTTGACAAAATAAAATCAATTTAAGTAATACAAATTTTCAAAATGACTATGTAAACTACGATAGGTTAGGTTTGGGTCAGGTTAGGTTAGGTTAGGTTAGAGTTTAGTTGCAAATAACTTTTTTATTTTCAAGCCGATTGCGGAGTTCGACCCCTCTGAAGGAAGGTATCGACGAGATCTACACGAATAAACAATAAAAACGCTGAGTTACTGTACTAAATTTTTAAGTTTTAGACCAAAAACCCAGATTTCGATGCACCAAAAACGATGTAAATTTGCTAGTGCGGTAGCTGATTGAGGAGTCAGAAGGAGCGCCTCAATGCGTTTGACAAAATAAAATCAATTTAAGTAATACAAATTTTCAAAATGACTATGTAAACTACGATAGGTTAGGTTTGGGTCAGGTTAGGTTAGGTTAGGTTAGGTTAGGTTAGGTTAGGTTAGAGTTTAGTTGCAAATTACTTTTTTATTTTCAAGCCGATTGCGGAGTTCGACCTCTCTGAAGGAAGGTATCGACGAGATCTACACGAATAAACAATAAAAACGCTGAGTTACTATACTAAATTTTTTAGTTTTAGACCAAAAACCCAGATTTCGATGCACCAAAAACGATGTAAATTTGCTAGTGCGGTAGCTGATTGAGGAGTCAGAAGGAGCGCCTCAATGCGTTTGACAAAATAAAATCAATTTAAGTAATACAAATTTTCAAAATGACTATGTAAACTACGATAGGTTAGGTTTGGGTCAGGTTAGGTTAGGTTAGGTTAGAGTTTAGTTGCAAATAACTTTTTTATTTTCAAGCCGATTGCGGAGTTCGACCCCTCTGAAGGAAGGTATCGACGAGATCTACACGAATAAACAATAAAAACGCTGAGTTACTATACTAAATTTTTAAGTTTTAGACCAAAAACCCAGATTTCGATGCACCAAAAACGATGTAAATTTGCTAGTGCGGTAGCTGATTGAGGAGTCAGAAGGAGCGCCTCAATGCGTTTGACAAAATAAAATCAATTTAAGTAATACAAATTTTCAAAATGACTATGTAAACTACGATAGGTTAGGTTTGGGTCAGGTTAGGTTAGGTTAGGTTAGGTTAGGTTAGGTTAGAGTTTAGTTGCAAATAACTTTTTTATTTTCAAGCCGATTGCGGAGTTCGACCCCTCTGAAGGAAGGTATCGACGAGATCTACACGAATAAACAATAAAAACGCTGAGTTACTATACTAAATTTTTAAGTTTTAGACCAAAAACCCAGATTTCGATGCACCAAAAACGATGTAAATTTGCTAGTGCGGTAGCTGATTGAGGAGTCAGAAGGAGCGCCTCAATGCGTTTGACAAAATAAAATCAATTTAAGTAATACAAATTTTCAAAATGACTATGTAAACTACGATAGGTTTGGTTTGGGTCAGGTTAGGTTAGGTTAGGTTAGGTTAGAGTTTAGTTGCAAATAACTTTTTTATTTTCAAGCCGATTGCGGAGTTCGACCCCTCTGAAGGAAGGTATCGACGAGATCTACACGAATAAACAATAAAAACGCTGAGTTACTATACTAAATTTTTAAGTTTTAGACCAAAAACCCAGATTTCGATGCACCAAAAACGATGTAAATTTGCTAGTGCGGTAGCTGATTGAGGAGTCAGAAGGAGCGCCTCAATGCGTTTGACAAAATAAAATCAATTTAAGTAATACAAATTTTCAAAATGACTATGTAAACTACGATAGGTTAGGTTTGGGTCAGGTTAGGTTAGGTTAGGTTAGAGTTTAGTTGCAAATAACTTTTTTATTTTCAAGCCGATTGCGGAGTTCGACCCCTCTGAAGGAAGGTATCGACGAGATCTACACGAATAAACAATAAAAACGCTGAGTTACTATACTAAATTTTTTAGTTTTAGACCAAAAACCCAGATTTCGATGCACCAAAAACGATGTAAATTTGCTAGTGCGGTAGCTGATTGAGGAGTCAGAAGGAGCGCCTCAATGCGTTTGACAAAATAAAATCAATTTAAGTAATACAAATTTTCAAAATGACTATGTAAACTACGATAGGTTAGGTTTGGGTCAGGTTAGGTTAGGTTAGGTTAGAGTTTAGTTGCAAATAACTTTTTTATTTTCAAGCCGATTGCGGAGTTCGACCCCTCTGAAGGAAGGTATCGACGAGATCTACACGAATAAACAATAAAAACGCTGAGTTACTATACTAAATTTTTAAGTTTTAGACCAAAAACCCAGATTTCGATGCACCAAAAACGATGTAAATTTGCTAGTGCGGTAGCTGATTGAGGAGTCAGAAGGAGCGCCTCAATGCGTTTGACAAAATAAAATCAATTTAAGTAATACAAATTTTCAAAATGACTATGTAAACTACGATAGGTTTGGTTTGGGTCAGGTTAGGTTAGGTTAGGTTAGAGTTTAGTTGCAAATAACTTTTTTATTTTCAAGCCGATTGCGGAGTTCGACCCCTTTGAAGGAAGGTATCGACGAGATCTACACGAATAAACAATAAAAACGCTGAGTTACTGTACTAAATTTTTAAGTTTTAGACCAAAAACCCAGATTTCGATGCACCAAAAACGATGTAAATTTGCTAGTGCGGTAGCTGATTGAGGAGTCAGAAGGAGCGCCTCAATGCGTTTGACAAAATAAAATCAATTTAAGTAATACAAATTTTCAAAATGACTATGTAAACTACGATAGGTTAGGTTTGGGTCAGGTTAGGTTAGGTTAGGTTAGAGTTTAGTTGCAAATAACTTTTTTATTTTCAAGCCGATTGCGGAGTTCGACCCCTCTGAAGGAAGGTATCGACGAGATCTACACGAATAAACAATAAAAACGCTGAGTTACTATACTAAATTTTTAAGTTTTAGACCAAAAACCCAGATTTCGATGCACCAAAAACGATGTAAATTTGCTAGTGCGGTAGCTGATTGAGGAGTCAGAAGGAGCGCCTCAATGCGTTTGACAAAATAAAATCAATTTAAGTAATACAAATTTTCAAAATGACTATGTAAACTACGATAGGTTAGGTTTGGGTCAGGTTAGGTTAGGTTAGGTTAGAGTTTAGTTTCAAATAACTTTTTTATTTTCAAGCCGATTGCGGAGTTCGACCCCTCTGAAGGAAGGTATCGACGAGATCTACACGAATAAACAATAAAAACGCTGAGTTACTGTACTAAATTTTTAAGTTTTAGACCAAAAACCCAGATTTCGATGCACCAAAAACGATGTAAATTTGCTAGTGCGGTAGCTGATTGAGGAGTCAGAAGGAGCGCCTCAATGCGTTTGACAAAATAAAATCAATTTAAGTAATACAAATTTTCAAAATGACTATGTAAACTACGATAGGTTTGGTTTGGGTCAGGTTAGGTTAGGTTAGGTTAGAGTTTAGTTGCAAATAACTTTTTTATTTTCAAGCCGATTGCGGAGTTCGACCCCTCTGAAGGAAGGTATCGACGAGATCTACACGAATAAACAATAAAAACGCTGAAATACTATACTAAATTTTTAAGTTTTAGACCAAAAACCCAGATTTCGATGCACCAAAAACGATGTAAATTTGCTAGTGCGGTAGCTGATTGAGGAGTCAGAAGGAGCGCCTCAATGCGTTTGACAAAATAAAATCAATTTAAGTAATACAAATTTTCAAAATGACTATGTAAACTACGATAGGTTAGGTTTGGGTCAGGTTAGGTTAGGTTAGGTTAGAGTTTAGTTGCAAATAACTTTTTTATTTTCAAGCCGATTGCGGAGTTCGACCCCTCTGAAGGAAGGTATCGACGAGATCTACACGAATAAACAATAAAAACGCTGAGTTACTATACTAAATTTTTAAGTTTTAGACCAAAAACCCAGATTTCGATGCACCAAAAACGATGTAAATTTGCTAGTGCGGTAGCTGATTGAGGAGTCAGAAGGAGCGCCTTAATGCGTTTGACAAAATAAAATCAATTTAAGTAATACAAATTTTCAAAATGACTATGTAAACTACGATAGGTTAGGTTTGGGTCAGGTTAGGTTAGGTTAGGTTAGGTTAGGTTAGAGTTTAGTTGCAAATAACTTTTTTATTTTCAAGCCGATTGCGGAGTTCGACCCCTCTGAAGGAAGGTATCGACGAGATCTACACGAATAAACAATAAAAACGCTGAGTTACTATACTAAATTTTTAAGTTTTAGACCAAAAACCCAGATTTCGATGCACCAAAAACGATGTAAATTTGCTAGTGCGGTAGCTGATTGAGGAGTCAGAAGGAGCGCCTCAATGCGTTTGACAAAATAAAATCAATTTAAGTAATACAAATTTTCAAAATGACTATGTAAACTACGATAGGTTAGGTTTGGGTCAGGTTAGGTTAGGTTAGGTTAGAGTTTAGTTGCAAATAACTTTTTTATTTTCAAGCCGATTGCGGAGTTCGACCCCTCTGAAGGAAGGTATCGTCGAGATCTACACGAATAAACAATAAAAACGCTGAGTTACTGTACTAAATTTTTAAGTTTTAGACCAAAAACCCAGATTTCGATGCACCAAAAACGATGTAAATTTGCTAGTGCGGTAGCTGATTGAGGAGTCAGAAGGAGCGCCTCAATGCGTTTGACAAAATAAAATCAATTTAAGTAATACAAATTTTCAAAATGACTATGTAAACTACGATAGGTTTGGTTTGGGTCAGGTTAGGTTAGGTTAGGTTAGAGTTTAGTTGCAAATAACTTTTTTATTTTCAAGCCGATTGCGGAGTTCGACCCCTCTGAAGGAAGGTATCGACGAGATCTACACGAATAAACAATAAAAACGCTGAAATACTATACTAAATTTTTAAGTTTTAGACCAAAAACCCAGATTTCGATGCACCAAAAACGATGTAAATTTGCTAGTGCGGTAGCTGATTGAGGAGTCAGAAGGAGCGCCTCAATGCGTTTGACAAAATAAAATCAATTTAAGTAATACAAATTTTCAAAATGACTATGTAAACTACGATAGGTTAGGTTTGGGTCAGGTTAGGTTAGGTTAGGTTAGAGTTTAGTTGCAAATAACTTTTTTATTTTCAAGCCGATTGCGGAGTTCGACCCCTCTGAAGGAAGGTATCGACGAGATCTACACGAATAAACAATAAAAACGCTGAGTTACTATACTAAATTTTTAAGTTTTAGACCAAAAACCCAGATTTCGATGCACCAAAAACGATGTAAATTTGCTAGTGCGGTAGCTGATTGAGGAGTCAGAAGGAGCGCCTCAATGCGTTTGACAAAATAAAATCAATTTAAGTAATACAAATTTTCAAAATGACTATGTAAACTACGATAGGTTAGGTTTGGGTCAGGTTAGGTTAGGTTAGGTTAGGTTAGGTTAGAGTTTAGTTGCAAATAACTTTTTTATTTTCAAGCCGATTGCGGAGTTCGACCCCTCTGAAGGAAGGTATCGACGAGATCTACACGAATAAACAATAAAAACGCTGAGTTACTATACTAAATTTTTAAGTTTTAGACCAAAAACCCAGATTTCGATGCACCAAAAACGATGTAAATTTGCTAGTGCGGTAGCTGATTGAGGAGTCAGAAGGAGCGCCTCAATGCGTTTGACAAAATAAAATCAATTTAAGTAATACAAATTTTCAAAATGACTATGTAAACTACGATAGGTTAGGTTTGGGTCAGGTTAGGTTAGGTTAGGTTAGGTTAGGTTAGGTTAGAGTTTAGTTGCAAATAACTTTTTTATTTTCAAGCCGATTGCGGAGTTCGACCCCTCTGAAGGAAGGTATCGACGAGATCTACACGAATAAACAATAAAAACGCTGAGTTACTATACTAAATTTTTAAGTTTTAGACCAAAAACCCAGATTTCGATGCACCAAAAACGATGTAAATTTGCTAGTGCGGTAGCTGATTGAGGAGTCAGAAGGAGCGCCTCAATGCGTTTGACAAAATAAAATCAATTTAAGTAATACAAATTTTCAAAATGACTATGTAAACTACGATAGGTTAGGTTTGGGTCAGGTTAGGTTAGGTTAGGTTAGGTTAGGTTAGGTTAGGTTAGAGTTTAGTTGCAAATAACTTTTTTATTTTCAAGCCGATTGCGGAGTTCGACCCCTCTGAAGGAAGGTATCGACGAGATCTACACGAATAAACAATAAAAACGCTGAGTTACTATACTAAATTTTTAAGTTTTAGACCAAAAACCCAGATTTCGATGCACCAAAAACGCTGTAAATTTGCTAGTGCGGTAGCTGATTGAGGAGTCAGAAGGAGCGCCTCAATGCGTTTGACAAAATAAAATCAATTTAAGTAATACAAATTTTCAAAATGACTATGTAAACTACGATAGGTTAGGTTTGGGTCAGGTTAGGTTAGGTTAGGTTAGAGTTTAGTTGCAAATAACTTTTTTATTTTCAAGCCGATTGCGGAGTTCGACCCCTCTGAAGGAAGGTATCGACGAGATCTACACGAATAAACAATAAAAACGCTGAGTTACTATACTAAATTTTTAAGTTTTAGACCAAAAACCCAGATTTCGATGCACCAAAAACGATGTAAATTTGCTAGTGCGGTAGCTGATTGAGGAGTCAGAAGGAGCGCCTCAATGCGTTTGACAAAATAAAATCTATTTAAGTAATACAAATTTTCAAAATGACTATGTAAACTACGATAGGTTAGGTTTGGGTCAGGTTAGGTTAGGTTAGGTTAGAGTTTAGTTGCAAATAACTTTTTTATTTTCAAGCCGATTGCGGAGTTCGACCCCTCTGAAGGAAGGTATTGACGAGATCTACACGAATAAACAATAAAAACGCTGAGTTACTATACTAAATTTTTAAGTTTTAGACCAAAAACCCAGATTTCGATGCACCAAAAACGATGTAAATTTGCTAGTGCGGTAGCTGATTGAGGAGTCAGAAGGAGCGCCTCAATGCGTTTGACAAAATAAAATCAATTTAAGTAATACAAATTTTCAAAATGACTATGTAAACTACGATAGGTTAGGTTTGGGTCAGGTTAGGTTAGGTTAGGTTAGGTTAGGTTAGGTTAGGTTAGAGTTTAGTTGCAAATAACTTTTTTATTTTCAAGCCGATTGCGGAGTTCGACCCCTCTGAAGGAAGGTATCGACGAGATCTACACGAATAAACAATAAAAACGCTGAGTTACTATACTAAATTTTTAAGTTTTAGACCAAAAACCCAGATTTCGATGCACCAAAAACGCTGTAAATTTGCTAGTGCGGTAGCTGATTGAGGAGTCAGAAGGAGCGCCTCAATGCGTTTGACAAAATAAAATCAATTTAAGTAATACAAATTTTCAAAATGACTATGTAAACTACGATAGGTTAGGTTTGGGTCAGGTTAGGTTAGATTAGGTTAGAGTTTAGTTGCAAATAACTTTTTTATTTTCAAGCCGATTGCGGAGTTCGACCCCTCTGAAGGAAGGTATCGACGAGATCTACACGAATAAACAATAAAAACGCTGAGTTACTATACTAAATTTTTTAGTTTTAGACCAAAAACCCAGATTTCGATGCACCAAAAACGATGTAAATTTGCTAGTGCGGTAGCTGATTGAGGAGTCAGAAGGAGCGCCTCAATGCGTTTGACAAAATAAAATCAATTTAAGTAATACAAATTTTCAAAATGACTATGTAAACTACGATAGGTTAGGTTTGGGTCAGGTTAGGTTAGGTTAGGTTAGAGTTTAGTTGCAAATAACTTTTTTATTTTCAAGCCGATTGCGGAGTTCGACCCCTCTGAAGGAAGGTATCGACGAGATCTACACGAATAAACAATAAAAACGCTGAGTTACTGTACTAAATTTTTAAGTTTTAGACCAAAAACCCAGATTTCGATGCACCAAAAACGATGTAAATTTGCTAGTGCGGTAGCTGATTGAGGAGTCAGAAGGAGCGCCTCAATGCGTTTGACAAAATAAAATCAATTTAAGTAATACAAATTTTCAAAATGACTATGTAAACTACGATAGGTTTGGTTTGGGTCAGGTTAGGTTAGGTTAGGTTAGAGTTTAGTTGCAAATAACTTTTTTATTTTCAAGCCGATTGCGGAGTTCGACCCCTCTGAAGGAAGGTATCGACGAGATCTACACGAATAAACAATAAAAACGCTGAAATACTATACTAAATTTTTAAGTTTTAGACCAAAAACCCAGATTTCGATGCACCAAAAACGATGTAAATTTGCTAGTGCGGTAGCTGATTGAGGAGTCAGAAGGAGCGCCTCAATGCGTTTGACAAAATAAAATCAATTTAAGTAATACAAATTTTCAAAATGACTATGTAAACTACGATAGGTTAGGTTTGGGTCAGGTTAGGTTAGGTTAGGTTAGAGTTTAGTTGCAAATAACTTTTTTATTTTCAAGCCGATTGCGGAGTTCGACCCCTCTGAAGGAAGGTATCGACGAGATCTACACGAATAAACAATAAAAACGCTGAGTTACTATACTAAATTTTTAAGTTTTAGACCAAAAACCCAGATTTCGATGCACCAAAAACGATGTAAATTTGCTAGTGCGGTAGCTGATTGAGGAGTCAGAAGGAGCGCCTCAATGCGTTTGACAAAATAAAATCAATTTAAGTAATACAAATTTTCAAAATGACTATGTAAACTACGATAGGTTAGGTTTGGGTCAGGTTAGGTTAGGTTAGGTTAGAGTTTAGTTGCAAATAACTTTTTTATTTTCAAGCCGATTGCGGAGTTCGACCCCTCTGAAGGAAGGTATCGACGAGATCTACACGAATAAACAATAAAAACGCTGAGTTACTATACTAAATTTTTAAGTTTTAGACCAAAAACCCAGATTTCGATGCACCAAAAACGATGTAAATTTGCTAGTGCGGTAGCTGATTGAGGAGTCAGAAGGAGCGCCTCAATGCGTTTGACAAAATAAAATCAATTTAAGTAATACAAATTTTCAAAATGACTATGTAAACTACGATAGGTTAGGTTTGGGTCAGGTTAGGTTAGGTTAGGTTAGGTTAGGTTAGGTTAGAGTTTAGTTGCAAATAACTTTTTTATTTTCAAGCCGATTGCGGAGTTCGACCCCTCTGAAGGAAGGTATCGACGAGATCTACACGAATAAACAATAAAAACGCTGAGTTACTATACTAAATTTTTAAGTTTTAGACCAAAAACCCAGATTTCGATGCACCAAAAACGATGTAAATTTGCTAGTGCGGTAGCTGATTGAGGAGTCAGAAGGAGCGCCTCAATGCGTTTGACAAAATAAAATCAATTTAAGTAATACAAATTTTCAAAATGACTATGTAAACTACGATAGGTTAGGTTTGGGTCAGGTTAGGTTAGGTTAGGTTAGGTTAGGTTAGGTTAGAGTTTAGTTGCAAATAACTTTTTTATTTTCAAGCCGATTGCGGAGTTCGACCCCTCTGAAGGAAGGTATCGACGAGATCTACACGAATAAACAATAAAAACGCTGAGTTACTGTACTAAATTTTTAAGTTTTAGACCAAAAACCCAGATTTCGATGCACCAAAAACGATGTAAATTTGCTAGTGCGGTAGCTGATTGAGGAGTCAGAAGGAGCGCCTCAATGCGTTTGACAAAATAAAATCAATTTAAGTAATACAAATTTTCAAAATGACTATGTAAACTACGATAGGTTTGGTTTGGGTCAGGTTAGGTTAGGTTAGGTTAGAGTTTAGTTGCAAATAACTTTTTTATTTTCAAGCCGATGACCCCTCTGAAGGAAGGTATCGACGAGATCTACACGAATAAACAATAAAAACGCTGAGTTACTATACTAAATTTTTTAGTTTTAGACCAAAAACCCAGATTTCGATGCACCAAAAACGATGTAAATTTGCTAGTGCGGTAGCTGATTGAGGAGTCAGAAGGAGCGCCTCAATGCGTTTGACAAAATAAAATCAATTTAAGTAATACAAATTTTCAAAATGACTATGTAAACTACGATAGGTTAGGTTTGGGTCAGGTTAGGTTAGGTTAGGTTAGAGTTTAGTTGCAAATAACTTTTTTATTTTCAAGCCGATTGCGGAGTTCGACCCCTCTGAAGGAAGGTATCGACGAGATCTACACGAATAAACAATAAAAACGCTGAGTTACTATACTAAATTTTTAAGTTTTAGACCAAAAACCCAGATTTCGATGCACCAAAAACGATGTAAATTTGCTAGTGCGGTAGCTGATTGAGGAGTCAGAAGGAGCGCCTCAATGCGTTTGACAAAATAAAATCAATTTAAGTAATACAAATTTTCAAAATGACTATGTAAACTACGATAGGTTAGGTTTGGGTCAGGTTAGGTTAGGTTAGGTTAGGTTAGAGTTTAGTTGCAAATAACTTTTTTATTTTCAAGCCGATTGCGGAGTTCGACCCCTCTGAAGGAAGGTATCGACGAGATCTACACGAATAAACAATAAAAACGCTGAGTTACTATACTAAATTTTTAAGTTTTAGACCAAAAACCCAGATTTCGATGCACCAAAAACGATGTAAATTTGCTAGTGCGGTAGCTGATTGAGGAGTCAGAAGGAGCGCCTCAATGCGTTTGACAAAATAAAATCAATTTAAGTAATACAAATTTTCAAAATGACTATGTAAACTACGATAGGTTAGGTTTGGGTCAGGTTAGGTTAGGTTAGGTTAGAGTTTAGTTGCAAATAACTTTTTTATTTTCAAGCCGATTGCGGAGTTCGACCCCTCTGAAGGAAGGTATCGACGAGATCTACACGAATAAACAATAAAAACGCTGAGTTACTATACTAAATTTTTTAGTTTTAGACCAATAACCCAGATTTCGATGCACCAAAAACGATGTAAATTTGCTAGTGCGGTAGCTGATTGAGGAGTCAGAAGGAGCGCCTCAATGCGTTTGACAAAATAAAATCAATTTAAGTAATACAAATTTTCAAAATGACTATGTAAACTACGATAGGTTAGGTTTGGGTCAGGTTAGGTTAGGTTAGGTTAGAGTTTAGTTGCAAATAACTTTTTTATTTTCAAGCCGATTGCGGAGTTCGACCCCTCTGAAGGAAGGTATCGACGAGATCTACACGAATAAACAATAAAAACGCTGAGTTACTATACTAAATTTTTAAGTTTTAGACCAAAAACCCAGATTTCGATGCACCAAAAACGATGTAAATTTGCTAGTGCGGTAGCTGATTGAGGAGTCAGAAGGAGCGCCTCAATGCGTTTGACAAAATAAAATCAATTTAAGTAATACAAATTTTCAAAATGACTATGTAAACTACGATAGGTTAGGTTTGGGTCAGGTTAGGTTAGGTTAGGTTAGAGTTTAGTTGCAAATAACTTTTTTATTTTCAAGCCGATTGCGGAGTTCGACCCCTCTGAAGGAAGGTATCGACGAGATCTACACGAATAAACAATAAAAACGCTGAGTTACTATACTAAATTTTTAAGTTTTAGACCAAAAACCCAGATTTCGATGCACCAAAAACGATGTAAATTTGCTAGTGCGGTAGCTGATTGAGGAGTCAGAAGGAGCGCCTCAATGCGTTTGACAAAATAAAATCAATTTAAGTAATACAAATTTTCAAAATGACTATGTAAACTACGATAGGTTAGGTTTGGGTCAGGTTAGGTTAGGTTAGGTTAGAGTTTAGTTGCAAATAACTTTTTTATTTTCAAGCCGATTGCGGAGTTCGACCCCTCTGAAGGAAGGTATCGACGAGATCTACACGAATAAACAATAAAAACGCTAAGTTACTATACTAAATTTTTAAGTTTTAGACCAAAAACCCAGATTTCGATGCACCAAAAACGATGTAAATTTGCTAGTGCGGTAGCTGATTGAGGAGTCAGAAGGAGCGCCTCAATGCGTTTGACAAAATAAAATCAATTTAAGTAATACAAATTTTCAAAATGACTATGTAAACTACGATAGGTTAGGTTTGGGTCAGGTTAGGTTAGGTTAGGTTAGAGTTTAGTTGCAAATAACTTTTTTATTTTCAAGCCGATTGCGGAGTTCGACCCCTCTGAAGGAAGGTATCGACGAGATCTACACGAATAAACAATAAAAACGCTGAGTTACTATACTAAATTTTTAAGTTTTAGACCAAAAACCCAGATTTCGATGCACCAAAAACGATGTAAATTTGCTAGTGCGGTAGCTGATTGAGGAGTCAGAAGGAGCGCCTCAATGCGTTTGACAAAATAAAATCAATTTAAGTAATACAAATTTTCAAAATGACTATGTAAACTACGATAGGTTAGGTTTGGGTCAGGTTAGGTTAGGTTAGGTTAGAGTTTAGTTGCAAATAACTTTTTTATTTTCAAGCCGATTGCGGAGTTCGACCCCTCTGAAGGAAGGTATCGACGAGATCTACACGAATAAACAATAAAAACGCTGAGTTACTGTACTAAATTTTTAAGTTTTAGACCAAAAACCCAGATTTCGATGCACCAAAAACGATGTAAATTTGCTAGTGCGGTAGCTGATTGAGGAGTCAGAAGGAGCGCCTCAATGCGTTTGACAAAATAAAATCAATTTAAGTAATACAAATTTTCAAAATGACTATGTAAACTACGATAGGTTAGGTTTGGGTCAGGTTAGGTTAGGTTAGGTTAGAGTTTAGTTGCAAATAACTTTTTTATTTTCAAGCCGATTGCGGAGTTCGACCCCTCTGAAGGAAGGTATCGACGAGATCTACACGAATAAACAATAAAAACGCTGAGTTACTATACTAAATTTTTAAGTTTTAGACCAAAAACCCAGATTTCGATGCACCAAAAACGATGTAAATTTGCTAGTGCGGTAGCTGATTGAGGAGTCAGAAGGAGCGCCTCAATGCGTTTGACAAAATAAAATCAATTTAAGTAATACAAATTTTCAAAATGACTATGTAAACTACGATAGGTTAGGTTTGGGTCAGGTTAGGTTAGGTTAGGTTAGAGTTTAGTTGCAAATAACTTTTTTATTTTCAAGCCGATTGCGGAGTTCGACCCCTCTGAAGGAAGGTATCGACGAGATCTACACGAATAAACAATAAAAACGCTGAGTTACTATACTAAATTTTTTAGTTTTAGACCAAAAACCCAGATTTCGATGCACCAAAAACGATGTAAATTTGCTAGTGCGGTAGCTGATTGAGGAGTCAGAAGGAGCGCCTCAATGCGTTTGACAAAATAAAATCAATTTAAGTAATACAAATTTTCAAAATGACTATGTAAACTACGATAGGTTAGGTTTGGGTCAGGTTAGGTTAGGTTAGGTTAGAGTTTAGTTGCAAATAACTTTTTTATTTTCAAGCCGATTGCGGAGTTCGACCCCTCTGAAGGAAGGTATCGACGAGATCTACACGAATAAACAATAAAAACGCTGAGTTACTGTACTAAATTTTTAAGTTTTAGACCAAAAACCCAGATTTCGATGCACCAAAAACGATGTAAATTTGCTAGTGCGGTAGCTGATTGAGGAGTCAGAAGGAGCGCCTCAATGCGTTTGACAAAATAAAATCAATTTAAGTAATACAAATTTTCAAAATGACTATGTAAACTACGATAGGTTAGGTTTGGGTCAGGTTAGGTTAGGTTAGGTTAGAGTTTAGTTGCAAATAACTTTTTTATTTTCAAGCCGATTGCGGAGTTCGACCCCTCTGAAGGAAGGTATCGACGAGATCTACACGAATAAACAATAAAAACGCTGAGTTACTATACTAAATTTTTAAGTTTTAGACCAAAAACCCAGATTTCGATGCACCAAAAACGATGTAAATTTGCTAGTGCGGTAGCTGATTGAGGAGTCAGAAGGAGCGCCTCAATGCGTTTGACAAAATAAAATCAATTTAAGTAATACAAATTTTCAAAATGACTATGTAAACTACGATAGGTTAGGTTTGGGTCAGGTTAGGTTAGGTTAGGTTAGAGTTTAGTTGCAAATAACTTTTTTATTTTCAAGCCGATTGCGGAGTTCGACCCCTCTGAAGGAAGGTATCGACGAGATCTACACGAATAAACAATAAAAACGCTGAGTTACTGTACTAAATTTTTAAGTTTTAGACCAAAAACCCAGATTTCGATGCACCAAAAACGATGTAAATTTGCTAGTGCGGTAGCTGATTGAGGAGTCAGAAGGAGCGCCTCAATGCGTTTGACAAAATAAAATCAATTTAAGTAATACAAATTTTCAAAATGACTATGTAAACTACGATAGGTTAGGTTTGGGTCAGGTTAGGTTAGGTTAGGTTAGAGTTTAGTTGCAAATAACTTTTTATTTTCAAGCCGATTGCGGAGTTCGACCCCTCTGAAGGAAGGTATCGACGAGATCTACACGAATAAACAATAAAAACGCTGAGTTACTATACTAAATTTTTAAGTTTTAGACCAAAAACCCAGATTTCGATGCACCAAAAACGATGTAAATTTGCTAGTGCGGTAGCTGATTGAGGAGTCAGAAGGAGCGCCTCAATGCGTTTGACAAAATAAAATCAATTTAAGTAATACAAATTTTCAAAATGACTATGTAAACTACGATAGGTTAGGTTTGGGTCAGGTTAGGTTAGGTTAGGTTAGGTTAGGTTAGTTAGGTTTGGGTCAGGTTAGGTTAGGTTAGGTTAGAGTTTAGTTGCAAATAACTTTTTTATTTTCAAGCCGATTGCGGAGTTCGACCCCTCTGAAGGAAGGTATCGACGAGATCTACACGAATAAACAATAAAAACGCTGAGTTACTATACTAAATTTTTAAGTTTTAGACCAAAAACCCAGATTTCGATGCACCAAAAACGATGTAAATTTGCTAGTGCGGTAGCTGATTGAGGAGTCAGAAGGAGCGCCTCAATGCGTTTGACAAAATAAAATCAATTTAAGTAATACAAATTTTCAAAATGACTATGTAAACTACGATAGGTTAGGTTTGGGTCAGGTTAGGTTAGGTTAGGTTAGAGTTTAGTTGCAAATAACTTTTTTATTTTCAAGCCGATTGCGGAGTTCGACCCCTCTGAAGGAAGGTATCGACGAGATCTACACGAATAAACAATAAAAACGCTGAGTTACTGTACTAAATTTTTAAGTTTTAGACCAAAAACCCAGATTTCGATGCACCAAAAACGATGTAAATTTGCTAGTGCGGTAGCTGATTGAGGAGTCAGAAGGAGCGCCTCAATGCGTTTGACAAAATAAAATCAATTTAAGTAATACAAATTTTCAAAATGACTATGTAAACTACGATAGGTTAGGTTTGGGTCAGGTTAGGTTAGGTTAGGTTAGAGTTTAGTTGCAAATAACTTTTTTATTTTCAAGCCGATTGCGGAGTTCGACCCCTCTGAAGGAAGGTATCGACGAGATCTACACGAATAAACAATAAAAACGCTGAGTTACTATACTAAATTTTTAAGTTTTAGACCAAAAACCCAGATTTCGATGCACCAAAAACGATGTAAATTTGCTAGTGCGGTAGCTGATTGAGGAGTCAGAAGGAGCGCCTCAATGCGTTTGACAAAATAAAATCAATTTAAGTAATACAAATTTTCAAAATGACTATGTAAACTACGATAGGTTAGGTTTGGGTCAGGTTAGGTTAGGTTAGGTTAGGTTAGGTTAGGTTAGAGTTTAGTTGCAAATAACTTTTTTATTTTCAAGCCGATTGCGGAGTTCGACCCCTCTGAAGGAAGGTATCGACGAGATCTACACGAATAAACAATAAAAACGCTGAGTTACTATACTAAATTTTTAAGTTTTAGACCAAAAACCCAGATTTCGATGCACCAAAAACGCTGTAAATTTGCTAGTGCGGTAGCTGATTGAGGAGTCAGAAGGAGCGCCTCAATGCGTTTGACAAAATAAAATCAATTTAAGTAATACAAATTTTCAAAATGACTATGTAAACTACGATAGGTTAGGTTTGGGTCAGGTTAGGTTAGGTTAGGTTAGAGTTTAGTTGCAAATAACTTTTTTATTTTCAAGCCGATTGCGGAGTTCGACCCCTCTGAAGGAAGGTATCGACGAGATCTACACGAATAAACAATAAAAACGCTGAGTTACTATACTAAATTTTTAAGTTTTAGACCAAAAACCCAGATTTCGATGCACCAAAAACGATGTAAATTTGCTAGTGCGGTAGCTGATTGAGGAGTCAGAAGGAGCGCCTCAATGCGTTTGACAAAATAAAATCAATTTAAGTAATACAAATTTTCAAAATGACTATGTAAACTACGATAGGTTAGGTTTGGGTCAGGTTAGGTTAGGTTAGGTTAGAGTTTAGTTGCAAATAACTTTTTTATTTTCAAGCCGATTGCGGAGTTCGACCCCTCTGAAGGAAGGTATCGACGAGATCTACACGAATAAACAATAAAAACGCTGAGTTACTATACTAAATTTTTAAGTTTTAGACCAAAAACCCAGATTTCGATGCACCAAAAACGATGTAAATTTGCTAGTGCGGTAGCTGATTGAGGAGTCAGAAGGAGCGCCTCAATGCGTTTGACAAAATAAAATCAATTTAAGTAATACAAATTTTCAAAATGACTATGTAAACTACGATAGGTTAGGTTTGGGTCAGGTTAGGTTAGGTTAGGTTAGGTTAGGTTAGAGTTTAGTTGCAAATAACTTTTTTATTTTCAAGCCGATTGCGGAGTTCGACCCCTCTGAAGGAAGGTATCGACGAGATCTACACGAATAAACAATAAAAACGCTGAGTTACTATACTAAATTTTTAAGTTTTAGACCAAAAACCCAGATTTCGATGCACCAAAAACGCTGTAAATTTGCTAGTGCGGTAGCTGATTGAGGAGTCAGAAGGAGCGCCTCAATGCGTTTGACAAAATAAAATCAATTTAAGTAATACAAATTTTCAAAATGACTATGTAAACTACGATAGGTTAGGTTTGGGTCAGGTTAGGTTAGGTTAGGTTAGAGTTTAGTTGCAAATAACTTTTTTATTTTCAAGCCGATTGCGGAGTTCGACCCCTCTGAAGGAAGGTATCGACGAGATCTACACGAATAAACAATAAAAACGCTGAGTTACTATACTAAATTTTTTAGTTTTAGACCAAAAACCCAGATTTCGATGCACCAAAAACGATGTAAATTTGCTAGTGCGGTAGCTGATTGAGGAGTCAGAAGGAGCGCCTCAATGCGTTTGACAAAATAAAATCAATTTAAGTAATACAAATTTTCAAAATGACTATGTAAACTACGATAGGTTAGGTTTGGGTCAGGTTAGGTTAGGTTAGGTTAGAGTTTAGTTGCAAATAACTTTTTTATTTTCAAGCCGATTGCGGAGTTCGACCCCTCTGAAGGAAGGTATCGACGAGATCTACACGAATAAACAATAAAAACGCTGAGTTACTATACTAAATTTTTAAGTTTTAGACCAAAAACCCAGATTTCGATGCACCAAAAACGATGTAAATTTGCTAGTGCGGTAGCTGATTGAGGAGTCAGAAGGAGCGCCTCAATGCGTTTGACAAAATAAAATCAATTTAAGTAATACAAATTTTCAAAATGACTATGTAAACTACGATAGGTTAGGTTTGGGTCAGGTTAGGTTAGGTTAGGTTAGAGTTTAGTTGCAAATAACTTTTTTATTTTCAAGCCGATTGCGGAGTTCGACCCCTCTAAAGGAAGGTATCGACGAGATCTACACGAATAAACAATAAAAACGCTGAGTTACTGTACTAAATTTTTTAGTTTTAGACCAAAAACCCAGATTTCGATGCACCAAAAACGATGTAAATTTGCTAGTGCGGTAGCTGATTGAGGAGTCAGAAGGAGCGCCTCAATGCGTTTGACAAAATAAAATCAATTTAAGTAATACAAATTTTCAAAATGACTATGTAAACTACGATAGGTTAGGTTTGGGTCAGGTTAGGTTAGGTTAGGTTAGAGTTTAGTTGCAAATAACTTTTTTATTTTCAAGCCGATTGCGGAGTTCCACCCCTCTGAAGGAAGGTATCGACGAAATCTACACGAATAAACAATAAAAACGCTGAGTTACTATACTAAATTTTTTAGTTTTAGACCAAAAACCCAGATTTCGATGCACCAAAAACGATGTAAATTTGCTAGTGCGGTAGCTGATTGAGGAGTCAGAAGGAGCGCCTCAATGCGTTTGACAAAATAAAATCAATTTAAGTAATACAAATTTTCAAAATGACTATGTAAACTACGATAGGTTAGGTTTGGGTCAGGTTAGGTTAGGTTAGGTTAGGTTAGGTTAGGTTAGAGTTTAGTTGCAAATAACTTTTTTATTTTCAAGCCGATTGCGGAGTTCGACCCCTCTGAAGGAAGGTATCGACGAGATCTACACGAATAAACAATAAAAACGCTGAGTTACTATACTAATTTTTTTAGTTTTAGACCAAAAACCCAGATTTCGATGCACCAAAAACGATGTAAATTTGCTAGTGCGGTAGCTGATTGAGGAGTCAGAAGGAGCGCCTCAATGCGTTTGACAAAATAAAATCAATTTAAGTAATACAAATTTTCAAAATGACTATGTAAACTACGATAGGTTAGGTTTGGGTCAGGTAAGGTTAGGTTAGGTTAGAGTTTAGTTGCAAATAACTTTTTTATTTTCAAGCCGATTGCGGAGTTCGACCCCTCTGAAGGAAGGTATCGACGAGATCTACACGAATAAACAATAAAAACGCTGAGTTACTATACTAAATTTTTTAGTTTTAGACCAAAAACCCAGATTTCGATGCACCAAAAACGATGTAAATTTGCTAGTGCGGTAGCTGATTGAGGAGTCAGAAGGAGCGCCTCAATGCGTTTGACAAAATAAAATCAATTTAAGTAATACAAATTTTCAAAATGACTATGTAAACTACGATAGGTTAGGTTTGGGTCAGGTTAGGTTAGGTTAGGTTAGGTTAGGTTAGGTTAGAGTTTAGTTGCAAATAACTTTTTTATTTTCAAGCCGATTGCGGAGTTCGACCCCTCTGAAGGAAGGTATCGACGAGATCTACACGAATAAACAATAAAAACGCTGAGTTACTATACTAAATTTTTAAGTTTTAGACCAAAAACCCAGATTTCGATGCACCAAAAACGATGTAAATTTGCTAGTGCGGTAGCTGATTGAGGAGTCAGAAGGAGCGCCTCAATGCGTTTGACAAAATAAAATCAATTTAAGTAATACAAATTTTCAAAATGACTATGTAATCTACGATAGGTTAGGTTAGGTTAGGTTAGAGTTTAGTTGCAAATAACTTTTTTATTTTCAAGCCGATTGCGGAGTTCGACCCCTCTGAAGGAAGGTATCGACGAGATCTACACGAATAAACAATAAAAACGCTGAGTTACTATACTAAATTTTTAAGTTTTAGACCAAAAACCCAGATTTCGATGCACCAAAAACGATGTAAATTTGCTAGTGCGGTAGCTGATTGAGGAGTCAGAAGGAGCGCCTCAATGCGTTTGACAAAATAAAATCAATTTAAGTAATACAAATTTTCAAAATGACTATGTAAACTACGATAGGTTAGGTTTGGGTCAGGTTAGGTTAGGTTAGGTTAGAGTTTAGTTGCAAATAACTTTTTTATTTTCAAGCCGATTGCGGAGTTCGACCCCTCTGAAGGAAGGTATCGACGAGATCTACACGAATAAACAATAAAAACGCTGAGTTACTATACTAAATTTTTAAGTTTTAGACCAAAAACCCAGATTTCGATGCACCAAAAACGATGTAAATTTGCTAGTGCGGTAGCTGATTGAGGAGTCAGAAGGAGCGCCTCAATGCGTTTGACAAAATAAAATCAATTTAAGTAATACAAATTTTCAAAATGACTATGTAAACTACGATAGGTTAGGTTTGGGTCAGGTTAGGTTAGGTTAGGTTAGGTTAGGTTAGAGTTTAGTTGCAAATAACTTTTTTATTTTCAAGCCGATTGCGGAGTTCGACCCCTCTGAAGGAAGGTATCGACGAGATCTACACGAATAAACAATAAAAACGCTGAGTTACTATACTAAATTTTTTAGTTTTAGACCAAAAACCCAGATTTCGATGCACCAAAAACGATGTAAATTTGCTAGTGCGGTAGCTGATTGAGGAGTCAGAAGGAGCGCCTCAATGCGTTTGACAAAATAAAATCAATTTAAGTAATACAAATTTTCAAAATGACTATGTAAACTACGATAGGTTAGGTTTGGGTCAGGTTAGGTTAGGTTAGGTTAGAGTTTAGTTGCAAATAACTTTTTTATTTTCAAGCCGATTGCGGAGTTCGACCCCTCTGAAGGAAGGTATCGACGAGATCTACACGAATAAACAATAAAAACGCTGAGTTACTATACAAAATTTTTAAGTTTTAGACCAAAAACCCAGATTTCGATGCACCAAAAACGATGTAAATTTGCTAGTGCGGTAGCTGATTGAGGAGTCAGAAGGAGCGCCTCAATGCGTTTGACAAAATAAAATCAATTTAAGTAATACAAATTTTCAAAATGACTATGTAATCTACGATAGGTTAGGTTAGGTTAGGTTAGAGTTTAGTTGCAAATAACTTTTTTATTTTCAAGCCGATTGCGGAGTTCGACCCCTCTGAAGGAAGGTATCGACGAGATCTACACGAATAAACAATAAAAACGCTGAGTTACTATACTAAATTTTTAAGTTTTAGACCAAAAACCCAGATTTCGATGCACCAAAAACGATGTAAATTTGCTAGTGCGGTAGCTGATTGAGGAGTCAGAAGGAGCGCCTCAATGCGTTTGACAAAATAAAATCAATTTAAGTAATACAAATTTTCAAAATGACTATGTAAACTACGATAGGTTAGGTTTGGGTCAGGTTAGGTTAGGTTAGGTTAGAGTTTAGTTGCAAATAACTTTTTTATTTTCAAGCCGATTGCGGAGTTCGACCCCTCTGAAGGAAGGTATCGACGAGATCTACACGAATAAACAATAAAAACGCTGAGTTACTATACTAAATTTTTAAGTTTTAGACCAAAAACCCAGATTTCGATGCACCAAAAACGATGTAAATTTGCTAGTGCGGTAGCTGATTGAGGAGTCAGAAGGAGCGCCTCAATGCGTTTGACAAAATAAAATCAATTTAAGTAATACAAATTTTCAAAATGACTATGTAAACTACGATAGGTTAGGTTTGGGTCAGGTTAGGTTAGGTTAGGTTAGGTTAGGTTAGAGTTTAGTTGCAAATAACTTTTTTATTTTCAAGCCGATTGCGGAGTTCGACCCCTCTGAAGGAAGGTATCGACGAGATCTACACGAATAAACAATAAAAACGCTGAGTTACTATACTAAATTTTTTAGTTTTAGACCAAAAACCCAGATTTCGATGCACCAAAAACGATGTAAATTTGCTAGTGCGGTAGCTGATTGAGGAGTCAGAAGGAGCGCCTCAATGCGTTTGACAAAATAAAATCAATTTAAGTAATACAAATTTTCAAAATGACTATGTAAACTACGATAGGTTAGGTTTGGGTCAGGTTAGGTTAGGTTAGGTTAGAGTTTAGTTGCAAATAACTTTTTTATTTTCAAGCCGATTGCGGAGTTCGACCCCTCTGAAGGAAGGTATCGACGAGATCTACACGAATAAACAATAAAAACGCTGAGTTACTATACTAAATTTTTAAGTTTTAGACCAAAAACCCAGATTTCGATGCACCAAAAACGATGTAAATTTGCTAGTGCGGTAGCTGATTGAGGAGTCAGAAGGAGCGCCTCAATGCGTTTGACAAAATAAAATCAATTTAAGTAATACAAATTTTCAAAATGACTATGTAATCTACGATAGGTTAGGTTAGGTTAGGTTAGAGTTTAGTTGCAAATAACTTTTTTATTTTCAAGCCGATTGCGGAGTTCGACCCCTCTGAAGGAAGGTATCGACGAGATCTACACGAATAAACAATAAAAACGCTGAGTTACTATACTAAATTTTTAAGTTTTAGACCAAAAACCCAGATTTCGATGCACCAAAAACGATGTAAATTTGCTAGTGCGGTAGCTGATTGAGGAGTCAGAAGGAGCGCCTCAATGCGTTTGACAAAATAAAATCAATTTAAGTAATACAAATTTTCAAAATGACTATGTAAACTACGATAGGTTAGGTTTGGGTCAGGTTAGGTTAGGTTAGGTTAGAGTTTAGTTGCAAATAACTTTTTTATTTTCAAGCCGATTGCGGAGTTCGACCCCTCTGAAGGAAGGTATCGACGAGATCTACACGAATAAACAATAAAAACGCTGAGTTACTATACTAAATTTTTAAGTTTTAGACCAAAAACCCAGATTTCGATGCACCAAAAACGATGTAAATTTGCTAGTGCGGTAGCTGATTGAGGAGTCAGAAGGAGCGCCTCAATGCGTTTAACAAAATAAAATCAATTTAAGTAATACAAATTTTCAAAATGACTATGTAAACTACGATAGGTTAGGTTTGGGTCAGGTTAGGTTAGGTTAGGTTAGGTTAGAGTTTAGTTGCAAATAACTTTTTTATTTTCAAGCCGATTGCGGAGTTCGACCCCTCTGAAGGAAGGTATCGACGAGATCTACACGAATAAACAATAAAAACGCTGAGTTACTATACTAAATTTTTAAGTTTTAGACCAAAAACCCAGATTTCGATGCACCAAAAACGATGTAAATTTGCTAGTGCGGTAGCTGATTGAGGAGTCAGAAGGAGCGCCTCAATGCGTTTGACAAAATAAAATCAATTTAAGTAATACAAATTTTCAAAATGACTATGTAAACTACGATAGGTTAGGTTTGGGTCAGGTTAGGTTAGGTTAGGTTAGAGTTTAGTTGCAAATAACTTTTTTATTTTCAAGCCGATTGCGGAGTTCGACCCCTCTGAAGGAAGGTATCGACGAGATCTACACGAATAAACAATAAAAACGCTGAGTTACTGTACTAAATTTTTAAGTTTTAGACCAAAAACCCAGATTTCGATGCACCAAAAACGATGTAAATTTGCTAGTGCGGTAGCTGATTGAGGAGTCAGAAGGAGCGCCTCAATGCGTTTGACAAAATAAAATCAATTTAAGTAATACAAATTTTCAAAATGACTATGTAAACTACGATAGGTTAGGTTTGGGTCAGGTTAGGTTAGGTTAGGTTAGAGTTTAGTTGCAAATAACTTTTTTATTTTCAAGCCGATTGCGGAGTTCGACCCCTCTGAAGGAAGGTATCGACGAGATCTACACGAATAAACAATAAAAACGCTGAGTTACTATACTAAATGTTTAAGTTTTAGACCAAAAACCCAGATTTCGATGCACCAAAAACGATGTAAATTTGCTAGTGCGGTAGCTGATTGAGGAGTCAGAAGGAGCGCCTCAATGCGTTTGACAAAATAAAATCAATTTAAGTAATACAAATTTTCAAAATGACTATGTAAACTACGATAGGTTAGGTTTGGGTCAGGTTAGGTTAGGTTAGGTTAGAGTTTAGTTGCAAATAACTTTTTTATTTTCAAGCCGATTGCGGAGTTCGACCCCTCTGAAGGAAGGTATCGACGAGATCTACACGAATAAACAATAAAAACGCTGAGTTACTATACTAAATTTTTAAGTTTTAGACCAAAAACCCAGATTTCGATGCACCAAAAACGATGTAAATTTGCTAGTGCGGTAGCTGATTGAGGAGTCAGAAGGAGCGCCTCAATGCGTTTGACAAAATAAAATCAATTTAAGTAATACAAATTTTCAAAATGACTATGTAAACTACGATAGGTTTGGTTTGGGTCAGGTTAGGTTAGGTTAGGTTAGAGTTTAGTTGCAAATAACTTTTTTATTTTCAAGCCGATTGCGGAGTTCGACCCCTCTGAAGGAAGGTATCGACGAGATCTACACGAATAAACAATAAAAACGCTGAGTTACTATACTAAATTTTTAAGTTTTAGACCAAAAACCCAGATTTCGATGCACCAAAAACGATGTAAATTTGCTAGTGCGGTAGCTGATTGAGGAGTCAGAAGTAGCGCCTCAATGCGTTTGACAAAATAAAATCAATTTAAGTAATACAAATTTTCAAAATGACTATGTAAACTACGATAGGTTAGGTTTGGGTCAGGTTAGGTTAGGTTAGGTTAGAGTTTAGTTGCAAATAACTTTTTTATTTTCAAGCCGATTGCGGAGTTCGACCCCTCTGAAGGAAGGTATCGACGAGATCTACACGAATAAACAATAAAAACGCTGAGTTACTATACTAAATTTTTAAGTTTTAGACCAAAAACCCAGATTTCGATGCACCAAAAACGATGTAAATTTGCTAGTGCGGTAGCTGATTGAGGAGTCAGAAGGAGCGCCTCAATGCGTTTGACAAAATAAAATCAATTTAAGTAATACAAATTTTCAAAATGACTATGTAAACTACGATAGGTTAGGTTTGGGTCAGGTTAGGTTAGGTTAGGTTAGAGTTTAGTTGCAAATAACTTTTTTATTTTCAAGCCGATTGCGGAGTTCGACACCTCTGAAGGAAGGTATCGACGAGATCTACACGAATAAACAATAAAAACGCTGAGTTACTATACTAAATTTTTTAGTTTTAGACCAAAAACCCAGATTTCGATGCACCAAAAACGATGTAAATTTGCTAGTGCGGTAGCTGATTGAGGAGTCAGAAGGAGCGCCTCAATGCGTTTGACAAAATAAAATCAATTTAAGTAATACAAATTTTCAAAATGACTATGTAAACTACGATAGGTTAGGTTTGGGTCAGGTTAGGTTAGGTTAGGTTAGAGTTTAGTTGCAAATAACTTTTTTATTTTCAAGCCGATTGCGGAGTTCGACCCCTCTGAAGGAAGGTATCGACGAGATCTACACGAATAAACAATAAAAACGCTGAGTTACTATACTAAATTTTTAAGTTTTAGACCAAAAACCCAGATTTCGATGCACCAAAAACGATGTAAATTTGCTAGTGCGGTAGCTGATTGAGGAGTCAGAAGGAGCGCCTCAATGCGTTTGACAAAATAAAATCAATTTAAGTAATACAAATTTTCAAAATGACTATGTAAACTACGATAGGTTAGGTTTGGGTCAGGTTAGGTTAGGTTAGGTTAGAGTTTAGTTGCAAATAACTTTTTTATTTTCAAGCCGATTGCGGAGTTCGACCCCTCTGAAGGAAGGTATCGACGAGATCTACACGAATAAACAATAAAAACGCTGAGTTACTATACTAAATTTTTAAGTTTTAGACCAAAAACCCAGATTTCGATGCACCAAAAACGATGTAAATTTGCTAGTGCGGTAGCTGATTGAGGAGTCAGAAGGAGCGCCTCAATGCGTTTGACAAAATAAAATCAATTTAAGTAATACAAATTTTCAAAATGACTATGTAAACTACGATAGGTTAGGTTAGGTTAGGTTAGAGTTTAGTTGCAAATAACTTTTTTATTTTCAAGCCGATTGCGGAGTTCGACCCCTCTGAAGGAAGGTATCGACGAGATCTACACGAATAAACAATAAAAACGATGAGTTACTATACTAAATTTTTTAGTTTTAGACCAAAAACCCAGATTTCGATGCACCAAAAACGATGTAAATTTGCTAGTGCGGTAGCTGATTGAGGAGTCAGAAGGAGCGCCTTAATGCGTTTGACAAAATAAAATCAATTTAAGTAATACAAATTTTCAAAATGACTATGTAAACTACGATAGGTTAGGTTTGGGTCAGGTTAGGTTAGGTTAGGTTAGGTTAGGTTAGAGTTTAGTTGCAAATAACTTTTTTATTTTCAAGCCGATTGCGGAGTTCGACCCCTCTGAAGGAAGGTATCGACGAGATCTACACGAATAAACAATAAAAACGCTGAGTTACTATACGGCTTGAAAATAAAAAAGTTATTTGCAACTAAACTCTAACCTAACCTAACCTAACCTAACCTGACCCAAACCTAACCTATCGTAGTTTACATAGTCATTTTGAAAATTTGTATTACTTAAATTGATTTTATTTTGTCAAACGCATTGAGGCGCTCCTTCTGACTCCTCAATCAGCTACCGCACTAGCAAATTTACATCGTTTTTGGTGCATCGAAATCTGGGTTTTTGGTCTAAAACTTAAAAATTTAGTATAGTAACTCAGCGTTTTTATTGTTTATTCGTGTAGATCTCGTCGATACCTTCCTTCAGAGAAGTCGAACTCCGCAATCGGCTTGAAAATAAAAAAGTTATTTGCAACTAAACTCTAACCTAACCTAACCTAACCTGACCCAAACCTAACCTATCGTAGTTTACATAGTCATTTTGAAAATTTGTATTACTTAAATTGATTTTATTTTGTCAAACGCATTGAGGCGCTCCTTCTGACTCCTCAATCAGCTACCGCACTAGCAAATTTACATCGTTTTTGGTGCATCGAAATCTGGGTTTTTGGTCTAAAACTTAAAAATTTAGTATAGTAACTCAGCGTTTTTATTGTTTATTCGTGTAGATCTCGTCGATACCTTCCTTCAGAGGGGTCGAACTCCGCAATCGGCTTGAAAATAAAAAAGTTTTTTGCAACTAAACTCTAACCTAACCTATCGTAGTTTACATAGTCATTTTGAAAATTTGTATTACTTAAATTGATTTTATTTTGTCAAACGCATTGAGGCGCTCCTTCTGACTCCTCAATCAGCTACCGCACTAGCAAATTTACATCGTTTTTGGTGCATCGAAATCTGGGTTTTTGGTCTAAAACTTAAAAATTTAGTATAGTAACTCAGCGTTTTTATTGTTTATTCGTGTAGATCTCGTCGATACCTTCCTTCAGAGAAGTCGAACTCCGCAATCGGCTTGAAAATAAAAAAGTTATTTGCAACTAAACTCTAACCTAACCTAACCTAACCTGACCCAAACCTAACCTATCGTAGTTTACATAGTCATTTTGAAAATTTGTATTACTTAAATTGATTTTATTTTGTCAAACGCATTGAGGCGCTCCTTCTGACTCCTCAATCAGCTACCGCACTAGCAAATTTACATCGTTTTTGGTGCATCGAAATCTGGGTTTTTGGTCTAAAACTTAAAAATTTAGTATAGTAACTCAGCGTTTTTATTGTTTATTCGTGTAGATCTCGTCGATACCTTCCTTCAGAGGGGTCGAACTCCGCAATCGGCTTGAAAATAAAAAAGTTTTTTGCAACTAAACTCTAACCTAACCTATCGTAGATTACATAGTCATTTTGAAAATTTGTATTACTTAAATTGATTTTATTTTGTCAAACGCATTGAGGCGCTCCTTCTGACTCCTCAATCAGCTACCGCACTAGCAAATTTACATCGTTTTTGGTGCATCGAAATCTGGGTTTTTGGTCTAAAACTTAAAAATTTAGTATAGTAACTCAGCGTTTTTATTGTTTATTCGTGTAGATCTCGTCGATACCTTCCTTCAGAGGGGTCGAACTCCGCAATCGGCTTGAAAATAAAAAAGTTATATGCAACTAAACTCTAACCTAACCTAACCTAACCTGACCCAAACCTAACCTATCGTAGTTTACATAGTCATTTTGAAAATTTGTATTACTTAAATTGATTTTATTTTGTCAAACGCATTGAGGCGCTCCTTCTGACTCCTCAATCAGCTACCGCACTAGCAAATTTACATCGTTTTTGGTGCATCGAAATCTGGGTTTTTGGTCTAAAACTTAAAAATTTAGTATAGTAACTCAGCGTTTTTATTGTTTATTCGTGTAGATCTCGTCGATACCTTCCTTCAGAGGGGTCGAACTCCGCAATCGGCTTGAAAATAAAAAAGTTATTTGCAACTAAACTCTAACCTAACCTAACCTAACCTGACCCAAACCTAACCTATCGTAGTTTACATAGTCATTTTGAAAATTTGTATTACTTAAATTGATTTTATTTTGTCAAACGCATTGAGGCGCTCCTTCTGACTCCTCAATCAGCTACCGCACTAGCAAATTTACATCGTTTTTGGTGCATCGAAATCTGGGTTTTTGGTCTAAAACTAAAAAAAATAGTACAGTAACTCAGCGTTTTTATTGTTTATTCGTGTAGATCTCTTCGATACCTTCCTTCAGAGGGGTCGAACTCCGCAATCGGCTTGAAAATAAAAAAGTTATTTGCAACTAAACTCTAACCTAACCTAACCTAACCTAACCTAACCTGACCCAAACCTAACCTATCGTAGTTTACATAGTCATTTTGAAAATTTGTATTACTTAAATTGATTTTATTTTGTCAAACGCATTGAGGCGCTCCTTCTGACTCCTCAATCAGCTACCGCACTAGCAAATTTACATCGTTTTTGGTGCATCGAAATCTGGGTTTTTGGTCTAAAACTTAAAAATTTAGTATAGTAACTCAGCGTTTTTATTGTTTATTCGTGTAGATCTCGTCGATACCTTCCTTCAGAGGGGTCGAACTCCGCAATCGGCTTGAAAATAAAAAAGTTATTTGCAACTAAACTCTAACCTAACCTAACCTAACCTGACCCAAACCTAACCTATCGTAGTTTACATAGTCATTTTGAAAATTTGTATTACTTAAATTGATTTTATTTTGTCAAACGCATTGAGGCGCTCCTTCTGACTCCTCAATCAGCTACCGCACTAGCAAATTTACAT